>JAOEHY010038878.1:0-69602 GCA_025447955.1 Psilopsiagon aurifrons | reverse complement strand
TGAGGCACTGGAATGGGTTGCCCAGGGAAGCAGTGAATGCTCCATCCCTGACAGTGTTCAAGGCCAGGTTGGACAGAGCCTTGAGTGACATGGTTTAGTGTGAGGTGTCCCTGCCCATGGCAGGGAGGTTGGAACTGGATGATCATAAGGTCCTTTCCAATCCTGACTATTCTATGATTCAGTGGTGGACCTGGCAGTGCTGGGTTAACAGTTAGACTTGATGATGCTCAAGGCCTTTTCTAACCTGACCAATTCTATGGTTCTGTGATTCTGATTCATAACCCTCAGAGAGCCAGAAAAAAATCCAGCTCATTTAGGAATAAAATCTCATACTCTTACAACCAGACTGTCACAGCCCCCATGATTACACAAAAACAACTTCTGAGACAAAACATGACAATTAAAAAAAGGCAGAACCTGAGACCTAACATTTATGGCAATAATTTGGAAAAATGACTAAGCAATCATGATCAACATACGAATCATCAACAGAAACACCATCTGTCACTGGGACAACCACAGCAAAAGGACAACATCACCATTATAGCAAGTCCTAGTCCATCTTTTACTCCTTTATTACATTTGAAAGACCACCCCACACTAAAGGGTATATCATTATCTGAGGGATAATTTATGATTTATACAGTACCCCAAAGCCTTAAACTTCTCTATGAACAGAAGGGAAGATACTGATATTGATAATCTGATTTGGAACAACATTTGGTAACTGATAGAGTTGTCAGAACTGAAAAATTAAAACAACACAGGCTCTGCCTCCCAAGGATCCAGACTTGCACAGACTATCAAGACAGTAGTAGATAGCTAATCCTATAAAATACTGTTTCTGATTAATGCTATTTATCAAACCAATATGATCAACTGGCAAAGGAACGTAAGCATGATTACAGATATTCCTGTTCTGCTGTCAGCTAGTAAGGATACTGATTTTGTTCCCTACTTTCCATATTTACTTCAACATGTATAAGCAAAACGTTCTAATTAACCAGTGATATAACCTTTCTCCTTCATAAGCAAGGAATTTTAAGGTATAATTATAAATAAAGATTTAAAATTTGCCTGAAGTACAGGGTTTAGATGTATAAATACACCATTAAAATGTTTTCTGCTGCTTTAGTTTAGATACTTCTAATTTGTTTCAGTGTTAGTTAAGGAGACAGAAAATGTTCCTGTAAAATTTGTTCAAGGGCAGTGTTTAAAGCAGCACAAAACCTGCTGTAATTCTTGCAAGGCAGCTAAAAATCATCTGCTGGTGTGTAGCTAAGTGGGATTAGGGAAACACTAGACCAGATCTGCACATGCTCTGTGCTTGAATTGGATCAAGACTTTCACAAAACCTCTGATACCCAGTTAAGGATTCCCAGGAGGTCCGTATCTTCATGGGCACTCAGTGGCCAGGTATTTAACAAGTTATGCTATATGAAGAAATTTGGCTCTGATTTGGATGCTGAGCTATTTGAAAATGGAACTCAATAAAATATTCAACGTCTCTGATTTAACATCCTACCTGCCTCAAGGATGGGAGCAAGTAGCTACAATTCAACTTATATTTGCTTTAAAGCTTTCTGAGTTGCAGGATACTTTTCCTGACTTACACATTCCAGTGGCTCTGTTTTCATTAGTAATATGACAGAAAGCCACAGTGTAGCACACTCACACATGCCAGCATGCACATGGCCCACCAACGGGGGAGTCCCCTACTTGCTATACACTTCACTGACAGTGCCCTACCTTGATGCAGGCTACTCCTGGTGTCCACCACAGAACGCTTGGCCAAGCCCAGGTGGGGAGGTCTTGGTGCTACAGGAAAACTTCTGGCAGTGCCCAGCCCAGTTCTGGCAGCTGCTGATTCCGCTTCAACATCTCTTCCTCACTGTTGCAAGTTCTTAGAATTTTTTGAACACCACTTTTCAATTTGACGCCTTCTTTAGCTCTGAAATTTCTTGGTAATTCTGACTGATGGTTGTCTTCCACATTCATCTGAGTGGTTTTGGACAAGTGTGCTCACAGTCCTTTTGTGAAACCAGCCACATACCCCATTCAGGCTGCTGCTCCTACCTTGGCAGGTGGTGTTACTCAGGCTGTTTGCCATGGGGAGCCTGAGCCAGCACACTGCGTTCTTCTAATGCTTGTGGATACAGACATTTACAAACAAGTCTGGATGAGCTGAGGTGGTTTATACTATGGGCAAGAATAGGTGAATTTGTTATTGCTTAGTTTAAATTTTTGATAAAAAGCTACAGATTGTCTTTCTCAGTGACTTTCTTGTGTAGCTCAGCCTGTTTGGAGCTGCTAAGTACCACCACACTTAATATTGAGTTCTTATACCACAAAGTTATGACTCCTCCTGCGTCCATGTGATGTTTCAATATCCAAGCATCTATCACTGTTTCTGAGAGCAGAACTTGAGCTGTTTTTCTTTTCTATAGAATATCTAAGGACCATTTTGAGGTACGACAGTCCTTTGTACCACAAGTATGCAAAGCTAAGAATCTTCCCTTGAAGCCACACTTGAGTTCTTTTTCCCTCCTCCCACCTTTAGTTTATCTACCCAAACGAACGTACACCTTGCTCTCACACAGAACACTTGCTCCTCACACAGAAGTGCCTGAGAAACGATGGGAATGCTAAGTGGCATGTGAGATCATCTTTGAATAAGATTGAGCCTGAAAGCTCTTCAGAACTTCAGACTTCCTCTTCAGTGAAAAGAATATGAAATATGTCAGCCCCAGCTACTGTGACCACTCATTTATGCTAATGGACTTTGATGGGAACTTCTCTCATCAACAATTTTTAATGCCTCTTCAAAGTGTTTCAGATTCTTAATAGGCCCTAATAGTGTTGGGAACAGAAAGACATCAGGATGAATTATGCTTTCACAGTAACATTATACCATCATACTCTCATTGCTAGAACTTTAAAACAGTAGTTAGGGTTAAAGTGACCTCAAATGCACATCAGATCCTGAGCCATTCTGAGATCCTTTTAGCTTTTATTATGACTTGGTTTATTCTGCAAACACAACTTACTCTAAAATCTAACTGTAAGGAAACAAGAATTAGAGTTTAATGTGAATATGAAGAGCCACAGCAATGTTGGCTACAGTAAATAGAATTATGAAGAAAGGAAATTCATTCTTATGATCCCATGCCATGCTTATACTATTTATAATGATGTTAAAATAATGTCAGAAGAATCCATGCAAGCCAAGATCCCAGCAAGAGGTTCTTGAAATTAAAAATCAAACCAAACTAAACCACTGAGGGAAAACAAACTTTCTGCTTCCTGAAGGCAGAAGAAACCCCAATCAGGCAGTTATGGCAAGCTCAGCCAGAGAGGCAGCTGTAACATTACACAAAAACAGGCAAGTGGTTACTTCTATTCCTGCAAGCTTGGACATGGCAAAGAATAGATGGATCAGAGATAGGTGCACATCTGCACGTTCCGAAATGCACAAAGCACAGAATGGTTTGGGCTGTAAAGGACCTTAACTTCATCCAGTTCCAAACCCCTGCCATGGGCAGAGACACCTTCCACTAGACCTGGTTGCTCAAAGGCCCGAGACAGGAATCCAGGATAGTTTGTGGTACACAGCAGCGGGATCTTACCAGGGTGGCGTTTAGCAGCTAATTCATTTCAACATGGAAAGAACCACTACATGCTGATACACAAATATTAAGGAGGTTTGAAATAAGAATTTTCAGGAAGGAGCCCCTTTTAACATGCAGAGTTGCAAGATATGAAAAACAACACTGTGCTCACCTATCATATACAGGCTGACATACTGAAAACCTTCCCAAGAAGGATGCAAAACTTAGCAATAAATGGTGTTAAAGCTTAATTAACAGAAGACGTAAGGTAACTAAGGTTGTATTTATAATGCAAAGACTACAACTAAGGGCTAGAAGCCACTTATTGTGCCTCATGTTTCTTATTGGATGGATCAAGCACTTCATAGGAGCTTGGGAAATACTGGGATTTAGAATGGGTTAGATCAAACAAATCTGTGCCATCAGTTCTTATAGCATTCATACAGTTCTTCCCTACACTGAAAATGCACCGTGCAACACTGAAAGAGCAAATGAGAATACCAGTTGTAAGTGTAGTCAGCCAGTGCAATGACACAGAAAGAGGAAGTATGTCAGAGGTTTTTATACCCATCAGTTTAGTGCCTACAACATGGCAATTTTGAAAAATGAGTTGTTTTTAAGTAAAAAGCTTTAGAGGCTCTTCAAAAAGGACATTACCCACTTGCTGAAAAGGCCAGGTCTGCTGGTGGCAAACATGAAAGAAATAGAGCCTTCTAAAGTTGTTCTTCCTCCATTCTGTAGCACAGGGCAACAAGTTTGTTCAGTAAAACCATAACTGTTTTTTCCCCAAGAAGGAGAAGAAAAATTGCCTTTAGAAGAGGTGCATTCCTACAGCCCTAGGTAATTAGCAAACAGAAAACTGTCAGAAACAGTTGGCAAGCCCAGGCAATGGTGACTCACAACAACAATTTCACAGCCAAGAAACTTTTTCCATACCTCTTCAGTCCCTCCTTTCTGTTACGTTCCATGCGGGTTTTAACTTTTCATTTGGTCATGTGCAATTGCACATCTTGTGTGTGTTTTGGGAGTACAGGAGTGAACTGAGTGAGGTAAATTTATAATGAATATATAAAACCCCATTGTCATGGCAGCTGCGAGTTCTTGCTAAGTACCAGCAGGATGTTCTCAGTGTAAGACCTGATGACTGGATGCTTCTATTTGATACTCATTTGTTCACCTCTGTTAAACTGTAACATCATAGAATCATAGAATGGTTTGGGTTGGAAAGGACCTTAAGATCATTCAGTTCCAACCCCCTGCCATGGGGCCGGGGCACCTCACATTACACCATGTCACCCAAGGCTCTAATATTCAGGAAGCTGAGCCCTCAAATAAGTGGAACACTCCTAGATTCTACTACCCCAGCATATGTTTTAGCAACTCTTTATTGGAGATAAAGGAATACCTATTAAATTGATCACAAGACAGATAGTAAACAATTTGAGGTTTAATTCTGCCTTTGATATTGATTTTGAATTTCATATCTGTGATAACAATTGTGCTCTGTGGATGTGCAAGGGTTAACTAGTTATAATTCCCCTTCAAAAATGTGAAGTGCTACGTAACTGCTAAATACCATAAATTTTTCCAATAATGAATTGGCATAATTCCTAGACCTGATTACAACTCGTCCAAAAACCCCATGCATAATGCATCTGTACACAAAAAGGTACATCATCCATTATAAATGACCTTGAGCAGCCCAGAGAAAGGATTATTAGCCGAAGTAATCCACTAAGTATTTTGCTCTCTCTAAAATGGTCCTGAATTAATAGATTGTAAAATATGTGTCTTTATTCTCCCCATCTTGCAGTTCGTACGGTAATAAAAGTTGTTTCTTGAATGTAGTAGGAATTAGGAAAGGTTCACGTGCAAAATACTAAACTAGTATTCATTCAGTTTGGACAAAATGCAGAATTAAGACAATAGCAAAATGCAAGTATTAAGGAGTAATAACACTGTTTTGATTATATAATATAGAAATATACATACTACACAGCAATGCATCTTGAAAGCCTTACAGGAGATGAAATACTACAACATCCTTATAAAAGGGTATCATCCCCATGTTCACAAAGAGCAAAAGAAAAGGATGAAGTGAATTAAAAGGATTGCCCAAGATGAAATGAGGGCCAGACTGAGCTAGAAAACTTGGTCAGTCTCTTAAGTTTTTGGTTAGAAATCACATTGCCTTATCAAGGGATTTCCTTTATGATATAGCTATTGTTTTATCTTGTTATTTGTCGAGAATGAAAATCTCCAGAATGGTCATGTGGAGATACTCAACGCTGAAGGAAGTAGCTATTTGTATTTAAAAAAGCAGACTACATAGTGGAGAGAGGTAAAAGCCACAAAACACCATTTGCAGCAGAAACGTAAATTCTTGTGGGAAGAGGCCCCTAACAGTAAGCTCCCTGGCTCGTCAAGACCAAAGGAAAAAATCAGTGCTGAAAGAAAACAAGCATAGTCTTAGAAGCCCTGATTTTATTTCACTTGCATAACAGCACAAGAAAATCTGGTGCCTCAATCATGCACAGCAACTTTTTGTTTTTAACTGCAGACAATAAGGAATTCTCAGCTTCTAAAACAAGACCCTAGACAGTTGTGGCGCCACACAGCACATACATCTTTTCAGTCAACTGCAGTTTCTCTCCTTGGGCAGCTAGCACTGCTAGTAAATTTTGGGGAAGATTTTCAGACTCAGTTTCAACTCTGGGCTTGCTTCAGTGATTGATAGTCCTTTAGGACTCTCATCCACACAAGCTGGAACGAAGAGCACAAGATGACAGACAGCTCGTAGTCTTTGTCATTGCAACTCCAAATCTCATGTATTTCAGGGAGCAAGTCACTTGGGTCCCTGAAAAGGGAGGATAGGACACAGGAATCCTCATCCCAGCCTTACCTTACACTCCCATACCCCCACCATGCACACTGCTTGAGCTTGGAAACATAAAGAGAACAGTAAAAAGCTGCTTGTCTGTTTGCTGCCCTGTTAGCAGAAATGGGTTGGAAAAACTGCTTGTCTCCTTCATTTCATTGCTCACTAGAACCCATCTCTGAGTTTGTTACTGGAATTAACAGCTGCCTCATGTTTAGATTGAGGCTGTTCAACCTTAAGAGCAAGAAGTAATTGATTTAGATATATCTGTCCCAGGCCCTTTCTAAATTACATCTAGAACATTGCAGCTTGCAATCTGTCCTCTGTCTGAAGCCCTTACCTTTATCTGAGCTACCAAATGCATTTGGCAACCTAAGTGTCACTCCAACCTGACTCCTATGCCCAAAAAAGAACAATCATTCTGTCAGTCACACCAACTGCCCAGAACACCTTTTGCAGACAGGAACACTCCTTTTCCCACCTTCTTCTGGCAATGAATTGCATCCTGACCCAGACACTGCAGCTGCCATGAAGACACATAGTCCTTCATGATTATTTGGTTCTTACCCTCTGAAGGCTCCCCAAAATGTCAGGTAATGCCAACTACACAGCTCTTCTGAGATATGCCACTTGCTACGTAGGAGAACAGACTCGATTCTCACTATTTTCAGGAGAGAGTATAAGATAACACTATAATTTGCTTACGGGTTGCATTTAGTTCAAAGCAGGGCTAAAAGAAGGCACTGGAGAACTTTGCTTTGCTGTTGGCTGCTCTGAGTCATTTGGATTATTCTGAACCCAGCACCAGAACTGTTTATAAACCCAGCTTTATGAAGAGGCACCTGGGGAGAACTTGGCAGACAACTTTGTCCAGGGGCAAAAAACCAAAAGAGTATGTTTAATCCTTGGAAGGTTCATGGTCTCCAGACAGCTGACCAAAGGAATACTGAGCTGCTTTTCTTGAATATGCATTTGTTGGTAGTTTCCAAAGAGTTAAGTGCTAGAAATAATTGCTAATAAAGTTGAATCCAATATACTCAAAGGCATTAATGGGAATTGTTTCAGGCTCCAAATCAGTTAAAGCAGTTTTTAATTAAACTATTTAATAAATAACATCTAAAACAACTGAGCTGTTATCTTAATAAGGAAAGGCTGACTCTTAAATGATTCTTTTGCAGACTCTCTGACTGCAACAGAGGAGGCTGGACTGGGCTTTTACAGTAGAATAAAGCATTTCTATCAGTGATATAAACCTTGCTGTGATAACTTCTATTTCAATTGAGTTAAGCCAGGTTTGCTGCAGGTGAAAATATTTGAACGGTTTATAGCACTCTGAGCTGATGGCAATGCAATAACATGAGAGGCTCTTCCTCTCAAATCAAGCATGTTGAGACATTTAAGCTCCTGGAGCTGGGACTGTCTTTGTTCTGTTTGTGCAGTGCCTAGCAGAGTGCAGTTCCAATACACAAACAGGGCTGATGGGTATTCCAGTAACACAAACTGTAAGTGATTTACTTGCCTTTCACATACCTTCATGTCACAAAACAGATGCTTCTTCTGTCATGTGCAGAGGGCTGTATGTAATACACTTCTGAATAAGCAAGTGTGAAAGGCGTCAAAGACCTACCTGACAAACCATACATCAGATTAATTTATAAAGGAGTGTACTTTCAGATGTACTGCCTGAGAACATGCTTGTCAAACAATTGAGTAGTCTACAGATGCACAACAGCCTTAATATGGTGGGAAGTGTTGAAAAAATGCATGCAAGCTCCAGTCCCCTGGGTGGCTCCAAGTACCTTCCTCCACCACAGTCTCACTGAAATGCACAACCAAGAACTACCACCAGCCAGTCTTCAGGTGTGCTAATTCCAATGCAGCAACATAAACCACCTTATCTGGTCATCTCTATTTGTATCAGCTATCAGACACTGCCATTCTCAGCTCCCTCCAGCTTCCCTAATTATGACAATTCCCTGAAGGAAATAGGATTGTTATCTTGGAGGTCAATGAGCTGCCCAGGCCATGTGAGCTGCTGTTATTGCCTGGGACCTTCTCAGAGGTCCCAGCAGTGATGAATAGTTCTAGTGACAATACTGCAGTTAAAATCTGTCAGCTAAAGGCTATGTCTTTTTAAAACTGTCATGTGCATGGTCTTGAAAGGGTATTAGCAACCACAAAAAGAAATCAGCAAGAGAAGGCTTCCATTCACACCACAGAAACAGCATGACTTCTTTCCTCCTGTAATGTTTTCCCCTCTACTAAATGATTTTAGCATTGTAAGACAGAAAACTCAATTCAAATGCTTTCTTCAACCCTACTAAGTTTTCATTAGCGCAACTAAACCAAGCATTTGTATACATTAATACTAGCAAAGCAAAATTCCACAGACCTAGTGCATATACTCCTGGACTGACAACTGCACGATGTGCAAGGAGCAACAGTGCATCAAGTAAGCAGCTGAGCATGTCAACTTTTAGGTACTAGGAAATACAGTTTCTTAAATCTCTCAAAAAAATAAGCTGAAAGCAAGAAAACTAAAAAGCACCCAATACAGACATAGGTTCCTAAGGCGTACCTGTTTTAATTCATATTTTAAACTTCAAGAATAAATTAGTAACCCAATTACGATTCTAAGGATCTAGTATTTTCATCCAAAGAATTCAAACCTGTTTCCTATCACTAACCAAAGTATGTAGGCTGGGATTGTTTCCAATTGAAACCCATTGTGATTTGCAGTCAAAACATAACATCCACTCCAACAACCATCTGAACTGCAGGCATAGAAGCAGTTCTATTCTGGAGGAAAAAATCTTTATATCAGCTTTAGTTGTGAATGGCCAAGACACTCAAAAATAGCATGCCCTTTCTGGTGCAACAGGATCACAGAAGAGTTTTCACAATGGATAAGACATTAATGGGGCCAGTTCTGTTTTCTTTCCTCGCAGTAAAACAGTTACTCATGGCATGTTCTGCACAGGGAAAAAAAAAAAGCAGTTCTTCACCTCATGGCAATACTACTTTTTCTCCTGGTCACAGACTTAGGCAGTTAGCTTGCAGCCTCCCCAGACGATTTCTGCTCCTGGAAAGGATAGTGGACATTCAGATCCCTCCTATCACAGACTAGCTGAGAAAGCACAATAAAAAGAAAGGGTCAAGAGTGGAGAGTATCACAGAAGCTGTAGGCTTTGTAAATAGTGTCTGACTAAGGGACTGCCTGCCACTGCTGGAACACACTTTCATTCACTTTGGAAGCTGAAGTACTTATTCCACATTTGAAATAGCCAACACCCTCACGGAGCCCTTCAGAGAACACAGGCTAAATTCCCATTCATGCATTTGTTCTATTCACACTCAGTGCAGGGCTATTTGACAACCATCTCATAACAGTGTAGCAGCTTGCTCAAAAGAGACCTGCTTTTAAAATTCTTTGCTTCCTAACAACATTTACCCAACTGACAATGATTTAACTCAGACAGCAAAGCTATACCGAAATTGTTTGCTGCTGCCCCTGTGCAGGCAGTGTTTGAGTCAATCTCAGTGCCTCACACAGGTACTTGTCATTCATGAGGCTTTGCCTTGTACAGACACTCACCCCATGGCTCTGGTTAGCACCTACCTGGCAGCAGGGGCTCAGCACTGGCAGCCACACACATCAGAATGAAACACCCAGCAGTGTCTGAACAGTGATGGCTGCTACCTGAAGGGACTTGCTACTTCATTTCGAGCGGTAACAAGGGCCAGCTGCTGCAGCAGTTGCTGAATGGTATATTGGACAATTCTATCAAGCGGCAATCCTGTGAAACTCAGCGTGGCAAGCCCTTTTTTTTGTAGCACTGATCTTTAAATCACAGAGAACATACTGGTAAACCATATCCAGGCACCTGAATAGGTAGACTGCATTTTAGTGAAAGGATGATAAAGTTTGATTCTAATATAACACCTACTGAAGCTCATGGGAAGGTCTTCATGTGTTTCCATAAGTACTAAATCTAGTTTTGTCACCTCCACACCAGTATGTTAGAGACAGAACTGAATAAACACAAGTGTGAGAGCTGTGCTGTGAAAGTCACCATGGATGTCAGAAGAGGAATGCAAATGCCTTCACAACACCATCCATGTAAGCCTGAGGATGCCCGAGATGCAATACCTAAGTGATGGGTAAGGGCACCAGTGCTTTTAACATCCAAGACCCCAGGATATTAATGCCAATGCTGAAATACATCAGGCAGCAATTGTGGGCTGATTGTGCAAGTACTGAAAAGTTTCTGACTTTGTGTGTAGAAGAGATCACAGCAATTCCATAGTGACATGACAGAGCAATGAAAAAGTGGGGCCTCACCACAATCATAGGCAACAATATCTTTCAAGACACCATTTGCACAAAAGGCTTATTAAAAAGGAAGGAAAAAACATTTGTCAGACTAATGGCACTCTGGGAGCACCTTCAAATTGGATAGCTTTGAGTAGAAAACCATTAAAGATATTTGAGACATTTCCTCCGAGCATGAACCACGAACTATAGTGATAACTTCATTGCAGAATTTTTATTAGTAGCTAAGCATGCTACATCTCAGGAATTCTTTTGATACCAAATGGGTGATGTGGAAATAAAATTTAGCTAGCCATTAATTCAGATACTACTGAATTAATTCGGATTCATACTCTATATTTGTATCTAACTTTTCTTGAATGCAGCCAATGAATAAACTCACGTTAGGATGGCTACATACATGTTTTTCACAGAAAATATTTCAAGTTGTTCTAGAAGCAGCTTTCTCCCCCTCCCTAAAAGACATAAGGATCATAATCTATTTTACAGAAAGTCTCTGAAAAGCAATCTTTTTTTTATCAAAGAATTTGAGATCTTAAATCAGATGAAACTTAATTGCATGCAAATGCATGATGCAACTCCAAGATTCAGCTCAGCCCCCTTGTATAGAGCTGAAACTGATTCTTGTCCCCTTCTAGGTAATCAGGAAATGAGTTTGAAGCCTGCTGCTAATATTCCAGTTGGGATTTTAGGATTTGAGGTTACCAAGTGAATATGTCTTTGATGCTTGATATATCAGGCAGGGGGATTGAACCACTGAAGTGATTAACTCCGTCCATCAAAACAGCCTTAAGCCTTCATGCTGAGCTTTAAAACTTGTGGAATGGAGAATCAAAATAGGATGAAAAACTTAACACATAGAAATAATTGGTAATACACTGCCAGCACAAAGCTCTGAGTCAACATACCTCTCTGACATGCACAATAGAGGACTCTAGCTTTAGCAACTGGGTAACTAAAGTCATGTCCTGAGAATGAAGACTTGCAGAAGCCAAGCTAGGAATAGGTAGGCCAGAGAAGCTAGGCAAAGTCTCAGTGGTGTTGGTTTAGGTAACTAGACTGCACATTAGCAACTGCACTGTTACTCACTTTTGAGCTTCTAAGGGGAGAGGGAAGCAAAGAGGATAAGAAGGATTAATTTAAAATGCTCATTTTATCTTTTTACTTAGAAGAACAATGTTCAAACAACATTTATTGCTTAAAAGATAAAGGTGAAGCAGCAAGGAAGAGCCAAAATCCATTAGCACAATGAGTACTTCCAATTTTAGTAGTAACACGCAGAGCCCATTCATACAGAGGTTAACTAAACAGTCATTTTAAGGACTCACTGTCCTTAGTGGAAAATTAACAGAGCAAGTGTCAAAAGCCTTTCATGATTTAAAAAATTAGAACAGTCTGTCTGCACTGGATATCTGTCCTGCATAGAGAGCTTTCGCATACTGAAATGTAGAGTGTGAAGTTTATTCAGCACCTAGAACTTAGCACAGCTGGCCTGAAATTATAATATCTCTGTGTATCAATTACATATGGCATTTGATGAGTGTACCGGCTACCTACAGCCACACAATTCCTCTGCTCAAGCCATTTACGTCATTCACAGCAGTGGAAAACTTGAAATACAGTCACTTAGAGTCACAGCACACTTCAAAAGCCTTACTTTCTGGACAGAAACAGGGGCCATAAGCAGCTATTAAAGCTGCAGAAATAAATAGTGGAGGAATGAGAAGGAATAAAGCATGAACATTTGCTAGATTTGAACTTACAAGCAGAAACCTAAACCTGAAGTTCTGCATTGTCAGGCACTGCAAGTTCTGCTAATCTTCTGGGAGGAATCACACAGGTGTATTTGAAGGTGGAACTAGGTTCAGAACATCCATGGCTCAGAGGATCACTTGATGTTTGCTTCTGCAAGTCTCATTCGACTTTTGCAAGCAGCTGAACATGCTTGTCAATCAAACCCCTGACCTGTAATGTCGGTTTTCATTTGCTGTTCAGCACAGTTAACATATACTTATTTATAGCATCAATTCCCACTTGCCTGTGGGTGGCTTGCCCAAGTTGTAAACTAACAGTGCCACCTAATGCACATAGGTTCTGATGCAGACATGTGATTTGTCTCTGGGTAGGGCTAGCTCAGGTTCAGCATGATCATATGGTACAGGGGCATGGCTGTGCAAGACAAGTGCTTCACTTCCAAAACTGGCACTGGCTTCGAAGCAGAGCACCAGCCATGGCTGCATCTTGGAGCTAGTAGGGTTTATTTACTCCAGTTTTAACCAATTCCACTGGTCTTGCATGGGTTCTGGAAGAAGCCACACAGTCCCTTTGTGATACTCTCCCTGGCAAATCCTCTAGTGACAGGATCACCCAGTTACAGCATTCCCCCCTTATATCAGACAAGAGGAACACACTGCACACTCTTACAGAGTTTCTGACAAATATCTTGATTTCCAGATTCCTATTAGAGATGTGAATTTAAAGATATGACAGGTAAAGGAATGTTAAGCCCCTCCAGCATCTTCTGCCACATTGCAAGCTCAGATGGCTTTGTCCATTACTGCAATGACAGAAATGAAGGAAAAAGTCCTTTCTTAACCTGTGGCAGACTAAGAAACTCCTGCTACCTCCAGAACTGGCCCCTCATGGATGCTGCCCCTGGGTCTGTCACACTGGCTGCTCTGTCCCTCTAGGTACTGTCAATATCCCAGAGACCATAATCACCCCAAGCTGAACACTTTGCACATCAGCCAAGCAGCAGACACAATGAAGTCCTATTGTTGGAAAGCCAAGTAAAACCAAAAAAAAAAAATCCAAGTTCTCTCCCTTATGTACACAGCCAGCCACTTTCTTTTCCACTTTCTCTGCTTATACTCCTCTATCAGCTACTGTCACATATTCCCTAGTAGTTCAGTTACTCTACCCGAACAGTGATGCTCATAGTCACTGGTCATCACCAGTAGCACAACCACGTGTATAATTAAAGTTGTACACATACCTTGACCTTTCCTGGCCTGCACATCCTCATGCTATATCATCACTGGTAGCTTGGACCTCTTTTTTGCTCACAGTAGGCTATGGATATTCTAGTCTATGATCCAGCTGCTCTCAGCTGTACTCCCACACCCCATATGACACCACCAACTGCAATAACATTTATTTTTCAGGCCTACCCTGAGCACAGCTTTAATCCTTCCAGATCAGTGTGAGAGAAGGCCAGAGCTGAGGTCCGAAGCAGTTCTCTCCCTTTCAGGTCTGGGTTCTTACGCATATGTATGTGATGAGGATGAAGGAAATAAGAAGAAAGGGTGATTTCTTGCGACAAATGAATATGTGTTGCCATTAAGTCCCTCTCTCTTTCCAGCATTCAAAAACAAAAGCTCCTTATTCTTTTAAACTTTTTGAATTAAATTACTTTTTGCAGTAAATACTGCTTCATTTTAACCTCTGATGAGGCAGAAAGACAGGACTTTTTAGGCTTAATGTTCCTTAGTGAAACTTTAAGGTTTGTGTATCATCTCCACAATAACCTGTAGTTTTGGTATTCCAGTAGCAAACTAATACTGTTGGCATAATTGTAATGGTGTTGAAAGTGCTTCACAAGAAAGTGACTTTCAGATATCATTATTTGGATATTCAAAACCAAATACCAACATTACGCACACCTGCACTTTAAACCCATTTGGGTTTGATTACTCAAATGATTTAATCCTAAAACAACAAAACCAGCAAAATCTGCACTTAAGAGTAAGCCTTGAGAACTCTGGTGGAAAGTTAACCTTGAAAAGAGTTTTACAATTAATTTGAATTAGTTTTATATTTAGCAGCTCAAATAATTTCCTAGAAATGGCATTATGCCAGATGTGATCTCTATTGCCTTTCTAGTGGCAGAGAACTCATGATTATAAAAGAAATGAGAGAATCAAAGGCTGTAGAGTACAGCAAAATGGATCCTGGGGGAGACTAATAACTTACTGTAGAGCTGTAAACTAGAATACTATTCTTATTTTTGACTCTTTTCCCCTCCTTTTTTTCCTGTAGAAGAGCAGTAACGATGCATCCAGGGGATACTCTGCACTTTCACTTCTGAATTAAAAAACCAGGCTGGATGAGCACGTGATGAAATTGCTTGACACTAAAGAACAGCACATACATTCTTTCGGATCTTAAAATAATCTCCCAAGGGAACACTGTGGCTCTTCTTTAAGACTGCAGACTACATGAATGCCAAATAAAGTTTCCATGTACTGACTAATCCACTAGCTATTCACCATTCTGCCGGCCTGCTTCCAGTTCTAATTCCCTTTGTCTTTTTCCTGGCCTGACTAAACCACTCATTGTCCTTTGGAGTTGCTGCATACACACCAAAGCCAACAGATCTTCCTCTTGGGGAATCCTTCATGAAGAGACATTCTTCAGTGGCTCCTCTTCTACCTCTAATGAACACACAACTGCCTTGCCCCCAGTATCTCCTATTTGAGGTATCCTAGGCATTTAGATCCCATTTGCACTGCATACCTTTTCACAGCTACACATGGAAGAAACTTAAGTGAGGCATATGAAGCTCTGGAAAAAACAACTTCTAATTGTTAATCTACACATGACATCAAATGTCTTCTATTCTTAAGACAGTCTTTCAACTGGAACTTCAACTGCAGTGACATAAGAAGGTAGAAAATCCACCCTGTATCATAAAAGCATTTAACATTGACTAGACTCACTAGTCAAAAGGAGTAGATCTGCTTTAATGCAGAAGCTGGCAGAAAATTCATCAGAAGGTAAATCTCCTACAGGAAATGGAGACTTTCTGGCAGAAATATCAGTTTCTGAATAAACACCGAATGCCTGAAGCGTGGTAAGTATTAGCCCAAAACAAACACACAAGAGAAAGTTCCACTACACAGCTTAAATTATATAAAAGACCAGGGAGAAATGACTTTGAGGCACTTTGATGACAATTCATAGCTGAACTACGTCACTGAGGGATGAAATGTTTTCACCAAATCTCCACTTCCCTTGTGAAGATAGGCCTAATTTACTGACCTTCAAAGCACTCATTTAAAACCATGACAGTTTCAGCTTCTACATTTTCTATGAAGTTACTTTTAAACTTTAAAAGTTCATCATCTCTGCATGAACCAAAAGAGACCTCGATAAAACTCACTCCCCCAACCCCCCCCCCAACTTCATATTAACTGCCAGAATCTTTTTCTTAGGTCTAATTGGCTGGAAGTCCAACGTGTTGGAGCACAGCAGCCTTAAATGTTAGTTTTTAAACCTTTCAGAGATTGGGGAAAATCAGGTGAACTGCAGTCTAAAACACTGGCAGGCAATAACCAATTTAACAGTACAATTGTTGCCTGCAGTTTCTGCCAGCAACACCCAAAATCTTTGTAGTCCTATGCTCATGTAGCAAGAGCTAAGACTTTAAACTGGTGTTTGTGGATATACAAACATAGAAGGCAGGAACAAAAGCAGCTAGAAGATATATTTCAGTTCTAAAAAGAATACTATTCTAAACTTCGCATATCGTCATGCCTGCAATATTCATTCAAGGTTAAGCCAAGCCAATGAAAGAAACTCCACTGGTTTCAGTTGATCCTGAACTGGATCCCAAACACCATCAACAGTAAAGACATCAAAAATACAGGGAGAGGGCAGTGAGTAAAATATTATGTTAATGTGATTCTACTGTAATTGCCTGTGTCTTGGGCTTGTGGCAAAGTACATGAAACAGTTTCACAGCTAGCATACAGAGTTTAGACATTAAAGGCCCAGCTGTTAACCCAGAGCACATCCCCCTTCTAGGAGTTTAAATCTCAGGAACTGGGTAGTTCAGCTGGCCAAATCCAATGTCAATTCATTTGCTGGAAAGAACTGTTGTGAAGAAAGCTAGAAATGAGGGTCTGCCCCACCTTTCCCTGGGAACTGAATTGAAGCTGAGGCTTCACTGCTGGCCTCCTCCTCTGCTCCATCCCAGCTGTCATCTCTGCCCAGGCTCCTTTCTCCATGACCCCGACCAGCACCCAGGTTTCTTGCCTTGGCCTCAGACCTGCCTATGTGTGACCCTGCTGGCTCCTGGTCCTCCCTCCGGCTTGAATTGCCATCATGCTCTGTTCCTGGCTCCTCCTTCCCTGCAGAGCAGCTGTTTTTTTGCTGCTTCCTCACACCATCCTGGAATGGGAGGCTTACAACATGTTCGACATTTATCACTAACAAAAGTATAAGCTATTCATGATTTTTAGACCCCTCTACTATTTTTCCTATTGGAAATCTTAGGTTGGCATTTATATCGACAAGCTGTTAATATATTCCCAATACACAAGAAATGGAAGACATCTGCAGGAAAAAGGAAAAAAAGACCAGTTTAAGAAACAAAGCATTGAAAGTTGAGTTGCCAACTTGCCCAATGCACTTCATTAGCTCTCAAGAGTACTTTTGTAACAACTTTAAATTAATTCTTTTATTTCTCCCCTTCAAATGTGTTTCTCCCACACAAATCTTCATCCAATATCCAAAGAATTATTTTTCTAAAGTATTACCTGTGTGCTCAGAGCTTTAGTTTTTCCTACATAATTTGAGTTCATTTCTCCTTTCCCTAAAATAAATGGCAGTCTTGTCAGAGAGGAGTTGAGCTCAAAGCCTTTAATTAAACCAAAGCATTTCTTCACTTGAGTTTGGCAAGAAAAATACTTTCACATTCCCATTTAAATAATCGCTTTATGCTTATAGATTTATGCATTCAAATTTACAACAGTCTCCTATGTTCCACTGCCCTTCTCCAAAGATAATATGATCTATTAAAAAGAACTGTTGTTTCTACAGGAAGGCCTCTAACAGGACAGGTTTTCATTGCTGGCTTTCATTTCTCCCTGGATGTTCTAAGGCACTCCCATCTTCTTTCCACTTCTTACTCATTCATTCTGAAGTACCTCTCAACAGTTTGTAAGGCAGGAACTTGTGCATATCAGCAAATCAAGCAGAACTGATAGTTGTGAATATGCAAAAAGCAAAATAAAAGGAAAAGATTAGCATCTTCCAGTACTCCTTTCATTGCAACATCTGCACATAGGATTTCACTAGGGTGTATATTTCTCTTTCTTCTACCATGAACTCAGCATTTTGCCATGACTATCAGCCCCAGATTGCTTGCGTGAGTACATAGTGCTAAGGGAACAAGTGGCTATTTGTCTTCATTTAATAACAATGAAAACTAGATAGCATGGAGCAATAGGGGATGAATTGTGCCATCCATTTCCAAGAGAAAAGCAGCAGAAACTCATATTTTACAAAGGGTTTCTGGTTTTCAGAAGATAAAGGGCCCAGCACACTGTTATTCAGTAAGTGCACTTTCACATTTATCCCAAAAGTTGTTTGCAATTTTCAGAGAAAGCTGTTTTCAAGAAATGATTCATTTCTATAGGATGCTTTGAGCACTTGGATGTCAATTAAACAAAACAGGAATACATTGTTTTCTGAGCATTTAAATCAGGTTAGTCTGTACTGAGGCTTTTGAAACTAATTTATCCTTAAGATATGCCAAGAACAACAGCAGAGTTACATTAGGATTCTGTTGACAGTCACACTGCTGGCACCTACCTTCAACATGCCAAGTCACTGTGTCATTGGTAGTTAACTACACTTTCCTAAATGAAAAATACAAGATCTGATGTAACAGCAGTAAAAACCTTTGGGAGTGTATTAGTGTTCTCTTACACATCTTTTACAGAGAGCTTCTGATCTGTGCTGCTCAGTCCATTTGCAGTCAGGGAAGAAAATGCTTCAGAAGGTGAGATGAACAGCTCAGAGTGGTAGAGAAGGGACCTGCACCTATTCTCCCTGCCCAGCTGGTAGCTTGAATCCCCTTGCTACAGACTTGAGAGGATACCAGCTCCAAGCAAGCATCTGTTCAAGTAGTATTGCAGCAGAAGTGGGCTAATTTTATAATTTCTCTTAAAATACTTATGTGTGTTCCATTGTATGATCTGATACTCAAAGTTAACTAAACTATACAGAGATCTTCAGGTATTTTTACTAAGTTATTTTACAGCTCAACATGCCTCATAGAAGCCTGCAGAAGCTTTTCAGCTCACACCTTACTGTAGTCCACGATATTTTTTGGCTTCTCCTTACCTTTATGTTCTTGTGTAACATCTTCAAAGTCAAATGTGTCTGATTTAAAAAAATAAGAATTCAAATTCACACAGAGGAAAATGCTTCATTTCTAATGCTCCCCCTGAGTACCTTCTTAAACTTAGCAAAGAGCCTGATTCTCCAATTCAAAGAGCTTTTCAAAAACACAGGTTCAAGCCATGAATGTTTCCTGGTTGTTCACCCACTCCTGGCCAGAGGGTGGGATCGGAATCTGAAGGTCTGCCTGTTACTGTTATCATCCTGCTCCTGACTGGTCGCCTGAAAGGAAACAAAAGAGGCCAGTACGCTTACAAGCACGGTAGGAAGCACACAGGGGAAGCAGCTGGTGGCAGAAAGTGAAGGGGACATTTTCCCTCCTTCCAAGAAAGGACAATAATTCAAGTCACAATCTGTCACCATGTGCTGCAGTTTTAATGCTGCTTTTTTAGCATCTTTTTTTTTCCCCTTTTCCTTCAATTCATTGTAATAAAAGTAATGCATCAAGCAGCAATGTTTTGACAAGAAAATCAAGACAAGATTATGGAACTGTTCCTTTTAAAGTAATTATCAAAGTCCAAATTCATTTTAGCAAGGAAACCTGAGCTCTAACCTGGTAATTAATGGAGATGTTTCCACCAAGAAGACTCATTTTTCACACAACAGAATGACAAATCTTGTTTTCCATTAAAGGTTGAGAAGCCTTGTGAGCATTCTGCCAGGTTTCAGCCAACACAGACTGTTTAACACCAAGGTCCTCAAGAAGTAATTTTATTTCCTATCTTTATGTGCAGCTGAATTTTCCCCAGAACAGAGAAGGTAGATGGACGGTCAAAAGCTGGGAGCTGCGAAATCCAGACACAGCACATTTTGCTATATTCAATTTATTCCCCTGGTTTTTAAAACAAGAAAAAAATGTTGCTGAAGGTGCAAGGAGATAATGGAGCTTGTGTTGTTCTTTTAGTTTTATATTTGGTTCAAATTGTCATTTATAATGTGTACAAGGGCACAAGGCGGAACAAGTTCGTTACTTCTGCAGAAGCAGCAAAAGAATTTTCTAAGTATACACCAAGGCTACAGCCATCAAGAGCCCAGTACTGAGCTACATCCCAAGGAAATAACAGGTTACTCACAAACTAGTTTTCACTTTTTTTTTTGCATCTGTTTTTACGATTGAAGTCAATGCAGTTTAACTGCAATGCAAGACCTACATGGTACTGTCCCTTACAGTTTCTACTCTCCAGAACACACAAGGGGGTAAAAAACTGGAAGCAAGGCAAGAAAAGATTTCTAGTGTGTATAAAAATTCAGGTCTAATGTATAATGATACTGACCCCATAGCTTTGATACTATTAAAAATGAGAATGTTAGAAACCAGTCCACTGCAATTGGTGATGCTCTATAAAGGTGAAGTCCCTCTGAACATGGAGTTCATCAGGCTTTCAGCATGAGAAGTTTATACCTGTCCTAAAGGAATCCTCCTTGGACTGGAAACATCCCATGAAAATAAGCTGCAGAGAGATTTCTGCATAAAGAATTGGGGAAAAGAGGAAGAGGAAGGGAGAAGACATCATTGTACTGCATAATTCTCTTATAAAAGCAAAGTCAAGACAGAAAATTTCAAAACATTAAAAAGCTCAAGTCATATCTCTAAGTGCTTAGAATGACATGAGATGATATTTTCCAGGTTTGACAAATCTCTTGCAAGAGATGCAAGGCTTATTTTATCCCTGAAGAAGAGTACACTATCATCTGCTCAACATGCTTTCATGCGGACATACTGATGTCACACTTTAAATTGCTTCACGCTAAGCTTTCTGAATGGCTTAAAACTTAGGGTCAGATTATGTAAACTATTATAAATGAACTCTGAGCATATATTTCCTTCAACATTCCTTTGAGGCTCTCTTCCCATACTATTCACTATCAAAAGTGAAATTCAGATTGTACAGCTCAAGCCAAGTAAAGGAGATAAGCAGCATGAATACTGAAAAGAAGAAATTGCAGATGGTAACTCACACTTCTGCCCTTAGCCACGCAGAGATGGAAAGATGATGTGAAAAGGCTCTCTAGGCAGCTTGGTCTTGAGAGTCTTTCTGAACTCCAGCAGCACCTCCAAACCAGAATATGGATGGCAGTAATGCTTAAAGTTCAGCATTCTGCTTCCAGCCCATAATGCTTCTTTTTA
Source organism: Psilopsiagon aurifrons (assembly GCA_025447955.1). NCBI lineage: Eukaryota > Metazoa > Chordata > Aves > Psittaciformes > Psittacidae > Psilopsiagon > Psilopsiagon aurifrons. The sequence continues at coordinate 48,468 of JAOEHY010038878.1, read as the reverse complement.
CAGTGCAGTATATGAGGGGAATCTTCACGGGCAGCCCTTCAGCTGCCATCCCCATTGCAGGCTTGATGCTTTCTCCCTCCCAGCCCTGTTCTGGCTACATGGAAGAGACAGGGCAGAAAGCCATGGATCTCAAGTCCATGCACTCAATTTATGCTAGTGACCTACAATTTCTGACAGAGGAAGCTGAGAAAGCCATCTTTACTTTGCACACACAATCAGAGAAAGATATTTTCTCAGGCACTGATTACCCTCCTAACAGGCCTGGGCACTTAAATATGCCTGAAAAAAGTGAGCATTAAATGCTGCCTTTCTGGACTTGCCAGTGGTTTTTTTCCCCCACTGGCCATAGCATTAGCCCATAGCATTAGCCCATACAGCTCTCATTGCCTTAAGTGCAGAAACAGAAATTTCAAGAGTTTACTACTACTTACCCTTTCAAGCCCTTTATGCTTCCATTTGTTTCTCATTATAAGCTAAGGAAATGCATAATCAATTATCTGGTACCTGTACTTTGCAAAGAATTGGCTCTAAGTATACACACCAAAACACTACAACGAGATAGAAAATACTAGAGCATAGTTTGGTCAAATTGGAGAACAGACTGGAAAAAAAGCAAGCATCAGCTTAACATCAGAAAAGAGCTAACAGGGAATGTAAAGGGTCACTAGAAATATTGCTGTTTCCTAACAGAGATTTGGATGGCAGCATTTACAGTGAAGGCAGAATGAGCAGGTCATTCTAGTCACTGCTACAGACATGCCTCAGGTGCATCTTCAAGAGACAGCTGAACACTTGGGAGTCAAGGACAAGTGAAAGCACTCAAAACCCTACAGTTCTGCTAAAGAGAAAGCACACATGCCATTCATGTGTAAGCTATAGCACATAAGGTGGCTTATGTCAAGACCATTCCCTCCCAGGGATAAGTAGAGTCCCCATCACTGGATAATCTCATCTGTGCTCCCTTCTCCATGAAAGGCTGGACCAGATGATCTTTCGAGGTCATTTCCAATTTGCACCATTCTACGATTCCATGATTAAAACATTTTCCTCACGTTCTGTGAAGCAGAGTACTTTTCCACAGTCTTACACTAACTTCAGGTTTGATTTGTCATCGAGACTTCTTAGGGCCACTGCTAATGCCTTGTCATTGTGAAATAGAATTGAGCAAACCTTCAGAATCCGAAACTGCAAGAAAGCTGCTGTTCAGCTGAGGCTCTGCAGAGCAAGGAAGGCTACCAGTACCAGCAAGGAAACCAAGCTCAGCCTAAAAACAGTTACCAAGGTGCCTATGGCCTAAGAGAAGCAAAATCTACTCCGCAGGAGGCACCATCTTAATTTTGCTACCCTGTAATCAGCTGTTGACGAACTATCAATTGACTGAGCACAGCATCCACTAACACAAGTGAGTGTTGAGGAGGACATGGGTTGTCTAAGCAGCCACATTCCCAATCTGTCATCACATTTTCAAAGGAGAAGTAGACAACTGGTTCGGCACACAAAAATGGAAATCACACCTGCTCCAAGCTGTCATTACTATACTGCAATACCAAGTAACTGGGAGAGAGGTAGAAAATGCACGTTGCATTTTCATCCAGAGCAACCATTTACTTGCACTTCAAAAATCAGCAGCCCAGATTCCACCACAGTCAGTGGAGCAGCACTTGGTCTACATATTTGCTAAAGAGGAGGGAAAGGAAAAATCTGTTATTTCTTAAAGTACCAGACCCAAGAGGCAAAACACTGCTTATGAGGCCACAGATCTTAAACAAATACAGGAACTACTTTTACAATATAAAGCATAATTAAGTTGTGGAACCTACTGTTAATGTATCCAAGAACTATGAATGAGTTCAAAGAGAGGATAAGCAAATTCACAGAAGTCCACTGCTGACAAAGAGAAATTACATGCTCTAGAAACCCTTATTGGTATCTCCAGGAGAGGAAATACAGTATCCAGAGCCTGAACTCATTCTCTTTCCCTAAGAATCTGTTGTTACCCAGTCTTGAGACAGGCTCCTTGGTTTGACAGAAGTTTGTCTGATCCAGCCTTGCAATTCTGATTTTTAGGTAAAATCAGTTAAGAAAAAGGAGCCCGGATTCAGAGTCCATAAACAGGTACCAAAGGAAAATTCCACAAATGCACTTAATCTTCACAACTTTTTCTTTCAGCTCCATGGATCCAGGCTGAGATGTCGCAAGGTATTTGCTATGACTTCTAATACGCAAGCAAGTACTGCAATAATATTGCCATCCCTCACTAAGGGATTCAGATACACAAATATTTTAAAGACATTCACCTGTACAAAGTGTTAATGATGTAGAAAGAATTAGTGAACAGAAGGAATGAAGGAATATTGGATGAAAAACCCTAGCTACTTTTAATATCAGTTTGTCATGCACATCTGAACACAGAGGTAGAACACCTCTCCAGTGTGTTTCAAACCAAACTCCTACATCAGTCAGGAAAATCTTCCCTGAGGACAAAATAAGAACATAGGCTGTAAAAAACTATCAACAAACACAACAATACAACATTTGACCTTACATAGAATCATAGAATAGTTAGGGTTGGAAAAGACCTCAAGGTCATCCAGTTCCAGCCCCTCTGCCATGGGCAGGGACACCTCACACTAAACCATGTCACCCAAGGCTCTGTCCAACCCAGCCTTGAACCCTGCCAGGGATGGAGCATTCACAACTTCCCTGGGCAACCCATTCCAGTGCCTCACCACCCTTACAGTAAAGAACTTCCTCCTTATAACCAATCTAAACTTCCCTGTTTAAGTTTCAACCCCTTACCCCTATCCTATCACTACAGTCCCTAATGAATAGTCCCTCCCCAGCATCTTTATAAGAATACATGAAGAATGGCTATTTAGAAATTGAAGAGGAGTATTTATTTGTTTTGTCCAAATAAATAAAGTATTAAGAAGACACAGAGAAAACAACTGAGTTGTTAACACAACCAAAGGAGAAAATTTCACTCTGATTTACTCAGATGAGCTTGGCTACCTTGGGCTACATCCGTCATTCTCTACCTACATCATCTTCATTAACCTTATTGATATATTCGGGATAAAAACACAGTATTATGTGCAAGAAAGCTGACACAGTTCTTTTCAGGCATCTTAAAACCAGAAGCTACAAAGGAGACTATTTGATAGGCCCTTTTATCTTCATTAACATTAAACCCCTCATGATACTACTCTCACCTGAACACCTTGAGAAACAGAGACAGCAGGGCAGCTCAAAGACAGTAAGACTGCTACAAAAGCTGTAGTGCAAAATATACTGGCAGTGGGGAAAATATTTGTTCCAAGACAGAAAAGGAGAAAATTTTGATCTGAAGAGACAATTTTACTGAGCAGTCTTCTTTAAATTAGAGGAGACTCCCATGACTTTCTCATGCCTCTGAAAAGCTGAGAAGTCCAAACATCTCCTCTAACTTTTTTCCTCTTTAAAACTTTTATTTTAACAAGCCATTTTTCTTCAGAACAAAAGACTGACAGTTGAAGCTATGAAAACAGCATAGCAATCTTACTAAGTATGTCAGGTTTGCTATGCTACTCTGCAGAAAAACAGAGTGATTCTAATTAGAACCCAACTGTAAGTAGCTGGGTGACTCAAATTCAATGAGTACCAAAACTGCAACTGTTAACTGCATCGGCCTAGGTAAAGCAATTTGCACACATCCCTTATGCAATTTCTCCAGAAAACTGCTGCTGGCTATTCATGTAAACTAGATACTCTGCAAATGGGTGCTTGAACCAAATAAGACACTTGCATTTATACTTCCTGGTCAAGCATACAAAACACACAATGAGCTCTGGCCATAGACAGCATTAAACATCTCACTTCTCAGTTCTCTTTTGAGGAGCTGAGAGTAATCTCCATTTTTCTCCAGACTGAAATAAAGTAGGCTCTTTCAGAAAATGAGTTTAGCATGCTGTAATCTGTTTCACTAAATAGCCCATTTTGAACTACAGAAGCAAATCCCACTCTCTGTAATCCTGTTGGCTTCACTGACAGGAATCAGGGACAAGCATACATCCTACTGCAACAAAATACAATGCAGCATTTAGCATTTAAAAATCTTCCTCTAGGCAACTAAATTCTAGAAAAATCTGATACAGGAAACAATAGACTGCTTATTTCTAGAGATTGCCGCAGCAAGATTAGGTACTTCTCAGTGTTATTAACCTCTCAGAAAACTTTAGCTTTTAAAAGTTATACTGGCTTTTATTCCCTGGGGCTTCATTCTAGCCCTGATCTATTTATCTTTTTACTTAACATAGTCTGTAGTATAAAAAAAAAAAACCCAGCACAACCCCATGAGCAGAGCTAAGCCAGGACTTGAAGGTGGCCCTAGCACAGACCTAATCAGTACACCATCCTGCAGGATCTGAGTATAGCATATAGCACCAGCCACAGAAAAAAGCAACAGAATCAGACCCATACAAACAGCAGCAACAGTAGATAAAGCTGCACTTCAAGCATTAAGGAAAGCCACAAAATACAACTAAAGTCAAGAAATCCAACAACAGAGTCCATAAATCACAGCATACCCAAGCTTGAGCTTAAATGTGTCCCAAGGGCCTATGGGAAGGGGTGTGGGCAAGGGTCCCAGGTGAGGCTGATGTCGGCCAACAGAGCTTATTAGTGCTCACAGGACAGTGCTGTACTCTTTAGAAGAGAAGGACTGTGGAATAGTCTCCCTATCATATAAGTTTGTAAGTACATAGACCGGAAAGGTTCTTGTCTGAGGAGACTTTAGGCACTAACAGGGAGTAGCACACTGTAGCACATGGTGACCTGCAGTTCACAGCAGGCTCTGAATGTGTTTTATTACAGCATAATCAAGGCTTTTTCCATAGTTGCATTCACGGCCGTGTCCAGCAAGCTTTTATCTGCATCAGTAGCTATGAACTTTTACTAACTATCTTAGTTCCTTCTGTTAGTTGTATAAATGTGTAATTGCATGTATAGCTCTGAGTGGAAGAAGGTAATTTTCTAACTGCCAGGGTTCTTCACTCTATCTCTTGTATTGGCTTTTAACATTAATAGGACTTTTAGCTTGTCTACTAACTGAAGTAGTCTTTGTCTTTCAAGAGAGGCCAAATTAGCAGATAATGCTTTGCACTTTTACAGTCTTTAATTCTAAGATTCTCTTACTAGTCAGACTTTAGGAAGCCGAAACTAGCAGTGGGATTTGTTTACTCTTAAGCTCCTTCTGTAAGTTTTTTTCCTACCTATAGAAGGTTTCAGTGGTTATTTTGCCAATAAATAGACTCTACATAAAACACGAGGACCATCCCTTTAAAAACCATCTGTGCTTCTACCATGGACCCTTAGAAAATAAGAACAGAATGTGAAAACAGCAGAAGGTTGGTGCTGTAGTGACATCAAGGGAGGGGCTGCAGTCTCTCTGCAGTCCTCAGGCATTGCTGAGATTTTCTGTTTTGCTTGAAATTTATGGGAAGGGATGGTAGTGTATCCCAAAAGAAATTCTGGGCATAAAATACATACTCCTTCCAGGCCAGAGGAAGCAACCAGCACCTGGTACCAACCAAAAAACTTGTTTTAGTTGTTCTGGCCTTTTGTTCACAGAACAGATTTTACTGGGAAATCACTGAACCACAAGTAGCAGCAAATGGTAGGCAGATAGTTAAGAGGACTCCAAAAATGTCTGTTACATTTCCAAATGGCAGTCCTGCGCTTGAGAGAATGACAGCAGAGCTCATTTCTTAGGGTGTGGTGGGATTTGGGTGACTCCCTGCTCATTCTTCTTTCTGCTTTCTGTAACAGAAATCGTATGGTTGCATTTAAGAAATTGCTTGGAGGGTTCAAGCATTTAAAATAATTTTCACTATTTTCTACTCTGCAGTAGAAGTATTCTTTCTTCTACCTCAATGAGGCATGTAATTCAGCTTCTTTACACAAATGTGTGAAAGAAGGAACAAGAGTGCTGTTGTGTTTGAAGCTGTGATTTAGCAGGACATATTCCATGCATATGGATCTGTGTTTGGATCACACTGAACAAGCAATTTATAGCTATATTCTCACAGTTCACCAAAAGTATAATTCGCTGTGAAGCCAAATCAGAAAGTAATCTTATTCTTATGGCCAGGGCTCAGCCAGTGCTACAAGTATAAATGTCTGCTCAGCCACTTAATGTGGCTGTTTCAAGATACCTTTGACTGCAGCTGCCTTCAGGTTTACAGTCTTGGTGGTTTTCTTACGTTAATGCACCTCTGAGACAGAAGCACAATGTCTGCCTCTGGGGTTATAGATCTAAACTCAGAAGTACTATTAGAAGGTCATCATTGTCTTATGCTTTCCCATTTTTACCTATTGATTACTATGGAAAACATCACAGAAATGGGAGGAAAAAATGTAAAATATCAGCTTACAGAATATCCATCACTTATGCTACAGAAGCACTTGGCTCAAAAGCTGTTCTGGGCGAGGCACAGAAATAAGAATTCCACCCTTTCCCAGTGTTTTGAGCAGCAGGACAGTAACATTCCCACTGGCTAAGAGTTGCAACATGAGCTATAATTAGGGTCAAGTGAGCCAAATGGTCTACTTGCCTAAGGGACAGCACTCCATGGGAGTGACCAGAGACTCACAGGACTAGAACGTAAGACTTGGATCTATAGTCTGCTTGTCAGAGACAGGAGGGTCTAAAGTCAAAGTGCTGTTGCTTTGGCAGTTGTTGCATAGCAGATTTCTGCTTTGCAAACTGCCTCTGTGCTTAAGCGTATGGCAACAGCAGCTTATTACAGGGTCAGGTCTGGGTCCCTGAAAATGACTCCTCATAAACTTTGATCAAACAACCTAAAGACCATTTGCAAAGCAAGACAACTTCTTTCTTACTCAACCAGATGATAGAGATGGGACAAAGACGTTTGAGGTTATAAAAACCTTTAAAAGTGCACAGTATATTTCATGTTTCCCCCAAGGAGAAAAGTCAGGCTTTAGAAGAATGGATTTTATTATGGATGAAGCTGAAAGGACAGGAATGCTTTCCATGAAATGAAAAGCTGCACTATAGCTAGGAATATTTCAGGAACAAAAATGAACTTTCAGTACAAGGCTCTTATGTTTAAGACTACATATTTATATACTCAAAGAATCCTTTAGATTGTTACCATACATAATCCACTTATCAATTATATCTATTTTGTCCACTTGTGGAGCTGAAGAGTACTTAACAGGGAAAGGCTGACAAAGACGGCTCTGATCACTCACCAACTCCAACATTCATATTCCCTGCAAAATGTGCTATTTCTAGATACCTGCTAATGCTTTCTCTGGCAAAGCAGCTCTGAAATAAACTTTTAAATAAGCCCTATCATCAACCCACACTTCAGATAAGTGTGCACCCCCTACAGTTTTTCTTCTTTCTTTCGAAAGACAAATATTATCTTGACTTTGTGCTTGACACCCTTGTATTCTAGGGCTGTATCACACAATTGCTCTGTACAGGAACCTCCTAGAGAAAAATCAGTCATTTGCATTACACTGATCACCTTAATTATCAACCTACATGTCTGAACGTTGCAATAGGCTTAAATATTTAGGGACACTTTGGAAGTTGTATTTAATGACGGGATGATAACTGGTTGCTGACTGTATATCTGAGGGTTTATGTGGCACTAAAAAACAAAAGACTGAAATTTCAGCTTTCTGGAAGCTTGAGTAGTCTTTTTCTCAGACAATTTGCATTTAAAAAGACTTGCTTTCACATGTCCCAGCAACAAGATACAACTTCTCAATCTAATAATCTGTAGCCCCACACAACAGTAACTCTTCAAGCAAAACTCCTGCCACATCTGACAGTTCTGCCTGAACAGGGGCTACAACAGCAGGCTCATGATCACTATCCCACTATATGAAAGGCAATTGCAACCCCCAGATGACAAACTGCCTGGAAGTGTCTTTTGACAGCAGCAGCACAAGGGCCTCTGGCAACTGTCACAGGCACGCAGCTGCACAGTGAGCTATGGGGATGTTCTGAACCAGATGGAGACCAGGCTGGAAGCAGAGTTACATGGGTGGCCTCTTTTCTTTGGCACTTGCAAGAGCATTCAGTCACCAAAAGCAGAGGTCCATTCATAAAAACATCCTTGCAGGGAATTATCAATCTATATCATGCCTCTTTTTGAAGGAGAGAGAAATATTTCTGGGGCCACATAAGCTGTTATTAAATGTAAGCGATCTTCTCATTCTGTTTTGTAGCAACACTGAAGAGACAATGCAGCCTGTTGATGGTAACAAAATCACCTTTGTTTGTCTCTCATTTATCTGGATTTTTGGTTATGCAAAAATGATGTCAGGACCAAGAATTTTGACCTCAGCAGGCTTTACATTTCAATACAGAAAACATTTTGGCTCAAATCCAACTTTTGTTCAAGTAACTAAACTCTAAAATCAGTGGGGTGATCTTGGGACTATAAGTGAAAGTGATCATATTCCTAATATTCCAGGACAAATTTGAGGACATTGTCCAAAGAATAAATTGCCTGAAATTTCTGTTAAGACATTGGTGATTCCAGATAAGTGATGAAATAAACTGAGATGACATTGCATGTAATTCTTCTTTCAAGTAACTTATTTTAAACTGTCCCTAGAAAAGGGAGAACAAGGAGAATTACAGTGGCAAAGCTATGGCAGAATATAGTCACATAATTACAGTTCTTACATTCATTGTGCATTTCAGTAAGTTTGTAGAGGTGAATGCACAGGCCAGTGGGAAAGGAATAGGAGAAACAAGCCCAGAGTTGGAAGTAACCACTGGTTAAACAGGAGGTCCAGATAATGATTTTAGGCCTGTTTTGGAATACTGGAGGAAACCTGAAAATCATTAGGGAGGACTAACCCCTTAGGAGCCTCACAGATACTGGCATAACGATTAATTGTTCAGATGGGTGCCAGAAATACTCTTCTTCACTGCACTGAGATGAAGACACTTTTTCCTAGTGTGAGAGAACGACTACAAACTCTGAAAAGGTAGTGCAGGCACAGCAATATATTGGAAAATACTTCCTTACTGTTTCATGTATATCCTGCTGCTTTCACCAGGAGTTGCATATCTCAGCACTGAATTCAGATTAATATATATTCACAACGACTGGAATTTTTGAAAGCTTGGCTTGAGAACTGGCTTCTGGATTTATGGCTCTGCTGCAGTATCTTTTGAGATGCTTAACCAAAAATTGACTACAAGCAAGAACTTAGTTTGCAATGTGACAGTTTTCATTTTCTCAAACATGCCATCATTTCAGGTGAGCTTTTATTCTTTTTGTGGGAAGTCTTGAGGTATTGTGACCTTTAAAAAAATTACAGCAATATATTTTGTGTGTCATAATGCACAGCAGATACTCTGCCATAGAACATCTGTGAGCTTAGCCTGGGTTTACATCTGTGCCTTTGGGCAGTCTGCTTCACTGCTGAGCTGCTACAGCATTCGGAGCAGGTTTAGAATGAGGATGACCTACTGTGAAGAGAGCTGCCAACTGTTCATGAGACTGCCACTGTCTGGAATGGCAAAAGCACTTGCAGTGTTTGCAGTACCCAGTGCAGTTCGCAGCTACCCAACTCTTGTGCACTCCCTGCTAATGTCAAGAGAAGATCTCCATGTCAACCTGATTTTAACAGTTTGATTCACTTTAATGCAACATGCAGCTGTCACAAAGGAGCCAAAAAAAAAAGTTACTTCTGAAACAGAAGTCATGGATGGTAAAAAGCCATGCATAAATATCCATGCTATACCTAAAAAACCTTAGCCTTGTGATAAAGGCCTAAATTTGGATTAATGTGTTGTGTAAAGAAGAATAACTTCTTCACCTTTAATAGCATTATTTCTGGTTTAATGTGGAAGCGCAATCAGAATTATTCTATGTCAGGGACTGTTTACGTTGTAAATAATCTGTGCCCTTCTCACAACTAGCAGAAGGGAGCCAGTATCACAGTAGCAAGTAATACTTACCACAGAGAGCAACAGCTATGAGAGTAGAATTTGGCCACATATACTTGCACTAGATTTATTGTCTGATGAGCCTAGCCAGCTTGAGCTTGCATCATAATCTAATAAAAAACCTAATACCTTTTCATCTAACTCAGCCACATATATCAGGCTTCGGAGGTGTCAGGTCTAAAAAGAGAATTATACCTCTGCCTTGGAGATATTTTTATTGCCATGTTCCTTAGACAGCAGTTCTCCTTTCTTTTTTCCACTTTGGAAAAATAAAAAAGAGGAACAAGTAAGGCAATATAAATTCACATTTCTTACTGGATCTTTCCTGATCTGATGCACTCAAACTTGAAAGCTTTCTCTTCTATCTCTTGCAATGTATTTTAAATTCTGAAAAGGCTTGACAGGCAGAGAATGAACAGATGCATATTAGAGGTGGGAGATGATCCTGTAGGAGGTCTATGCTCGACTTATGCAAAGATAAGTCTGCAGAGGAATGCCTGCATGGTGGAGAGCTGTGTGGGTAGAGGAATCCTCCAGCATGCACCTCTTCACAGAGATGGATATTACATAAGGCCTGCAAATGACTTCCTGTCCCTCCATTTTAGACTTCCATCTTCTTGTTCTGAGAAGATACCAGTACAGAGATATTTCACCACAAGTAGGCTGCCCAGCAGGTTCCAAATCTCATTCTCTCTGTCCCAGCTCCCCTTCTGAGCAGTCATCTTTTCAAAGCCAGCAAGCAAGCTGTTCCTCTAGCTCCCATGCAGGCATGGTATGCTTCCTGAACCGGGTTCTCTCTTGCATCTCTGCTTCCTGGAGGTTGTGGATGCTTCTGGCTGCAGGAAGTACGTTGAGCGCTGTTTTATCCTGGTGTAGGGCAAACTTCACCACAGTAGCCAAGTGTCTTCAATAGCTGGACATGCAGGCAAGACGGAAAAGCGCGTTTTATATGTTATTTACTAGAAGATCAAGAACAGCCACTCAGGAAGGTAGGGCAGAATGTGTACGCACAAATGAGCCTTCAGTGATGCATATTAACTCCCGTGAATAAGAAGCATAAACAACAAATGAGCAGTGAGTGTTGCTTCAATAATGATGCATTTTTCAATGCTGAATGCCTTTGATAATTTATCATCTCTTTGGAGCTCCTGACAGAACAACTCTAGTTCATGTTTACACAGGAAGCAAAGCTCAGATGTCCTTGAAAACTACATTTAACTAGAAATATTATGGGTATAGTACCTTCACTGACTTTCATTATGAAGGTGCAAAATACGATTTCCTATTTCTGTTATATACCTACCTTTTGGTAGGTAGTCATTAGATTCATGTAAACTTGATTTCTATCAAAAAGAAAGCTTTCTATGCACTTTTAATATTCCAATGAATTTTGCCGTTCTATTTATGAAGAACAGATATGAAAAACTCTGGTCAAGAGTCAAACTCCTGTATAGAAATTTTTGTTCTTCTTAAACAGATGTCAGAGGCAGAGCCCTGGTGAATTTCCAACAGTTAGTTATTGTGTTTGTATTTACTGACCTACCTATTTGCAACTAACCCATTCTCCTTAAATACAACAAGCTTTGAGGTTAATGAATCCATGTTACAACAGGAATACTATGGCATGGAATACTTATTTCTGGCCATATATGTTTATTCTCTATTATTTGACTTAAATTATAAACCAATTTTCAAATTCTTTATTAATATAGAGAAAAAACTATTGCAACTATTATTTCATTAGGTGCATGTACAGATTAAATTAAAATTTTAAATAACACAACTGCTATTGTCTGTGCAATAACCACATCTTATTTTCTAGTTTTACAAACAAATTCCAGTAGTTTAGGAGGGTAGTTCTGGAAATCCAGTATAGAACTGCAAAAATTACGAAGATGGTGATATTAGGCTTCTGTTATAGTAAGTCTGCTCTAGGAAGTGTCACGGATCCATCATGACACAGTGAAAGAAAACACATGAAGAGTGCTGGAATACTTTTCCTGACCATAAGATACCCACACAAGCTAATGAAAGGACAACATTCAATAAAGTAGAGAATAAACCTAATGGAAGCAAACTTTACAGAAAAAGTTTTCTTCCTGGACCCTCTATACCACACATCCAAAATCAATGAGTTGTTGATTCCTTTTTTTTTTTTTTTCCCCAGTGGAAAGACACATTATCACACAAGGCTAAATTTTAGTTCAGAACAAAGACTTGACACAGATAAAATACTTACGGAGCACAAAGCACAGTCTTCCTTCAAGAGAAACACTGAAAATACTTCTAGGGAAATCTAAAAATAATGTATTTTGGTGGTGTGCTCTGTACACAGCAGGGACTGGTCACCAAGGTAAATTATCTTCTGAGTATAGAACATTTGTGACAGGAGTGCCTGCAGTACCAGAGAAGATACACTGTTGGTGTCTCTGCATTCAGGTCTACCCCAATTGTTCTTTCCATCCTGTAGCTGAACTTCCCATTTTATAATCAGTATTAAAACAGTTACAGAATTGAAATCCTAAATTTATTTATTTTTTTCCCCCCAAATTTTGTCCAAAACTTAACTGTGATTCATGGATACACTGCCATCAACAGTTGTTGAAACCTAAACTGACAGCTTGATTCCTAAACCATTTCTGTAACAGCAGTGGGAGTAGGCAAACTGGAAAACTGTAACTGTCATGATCTACACAAAGCCAGCAGAGCAACGCACACACATATAGGGTAAAGGTGGAAGACACAGATCTCACAGAAGCCCAACGAAGCTAAAGAAGAGTAAGTTTCATAAGGGACAGAGTAATTGAAGTAATCACAAAATAAATGGTCTGACCCAGACAGCTGTTTTATCTGACTGCCCTCCTGTATTCTCTTTTTATCCATTTCCCATTTCATGCTCCTAATTCAGGTTCAAATGAGGTATATCTTCTCCATCTTTGCAAGCCTGATCTACTTCAGAGGGATTAGCAGCACCGTGACATGTCTCTCCTCTTTTAGGAACACTCTGTTCTGTTTTAGGAATGAAAGCCACTCTGCCTTGTTCCTGAGTAGACTTTGCCTGAACTGCAAACATCCTCTGTGTTGAATATGGCTTATTCAACCGTATGGTAATTTCTTATGAATTACTTACAAAGTAATTCTTTTGCTCTTTTCATCCTCTAATCTTTATTTCCTGGTCTTTTCAATTCACAGAAACACTCCCATATATTTGGAGCCATCTTTTTATGTGCTCCTCAGCCGCTTGATGGAGATCTGCCACCCCCTTCATTTGCATATTCTTTTAAGACACAAATATAACTATACAGCACCTTGTACCAACAATAAAATATTCCTCAACCTTCCCCTTTGCACATCAGCTGTTTGTCACATAAATTCTTCTCATTTGGCTCCACCATCAGATCTCAAACCTCTCTGGTTTGAGTGTGCCCCCCTAACCCCATTTGCCTTCAGGAGTCGGTGGAAAAACTAACATGTTTCCCTCAGGTTTCCCTAGTTCTTACTGAGCAGCAGAAAAAAAGTCTTTTCTCTACTATCTCTGCACAAGGGCACTTCAGCCAAGTGTGTGTCTACTGCTGTATTTCTTTTCCTTCACTACATATCTCAGGTCTCAACTTTGCTAAAATACCATGTCCACTTTTCAAACTATCCATTCAGGAAGGGCACTGGTAAATTAGAAAAATATATATATGTTCTTCAAACCACAAGAATAGCTGAAGGATTAGAAAAACTCTAATACAAACACTTTGAGTTCCATCTATGTATATCACATGGGAAATATTAAAAGATGTGTTTCAGTGGGAGGTGTCCCTGCTCATGGCAGGGGGGTTGGAACTAGATGATTTTAAGGTCCTTTCCAACCCTAACTATTCTATGATTCTATGTGTTCTGTGTGGCTCTTACTCCTCAGCTGGTATTAACTGCAGTGGCAAGAAGCTTACAGCTCAGAAAGGGCAGGGATGGGAAGCAGACAACAAAAATCTTTGGTATTGAAGAATATTATGAGTACCATTATGAACTATCTGAATACCTAGCAAGGAGAGAGTCATTGGGTGAGGTGACCTACTCTTGAGAAGCAGCAAATGAGGAAAACTGCTGTCACTGTTTCATTTCTGTATAGTGTGAGTGGCGCAACAGGCAGGCCTATTGGAGGAGTAGAAGCTTACAGCTCCTGCTAAGGTCCTCCTGCTAGGAACATTCTTGTACTTCTGTCCCCAGAAGCTAATGCTGAGTCCACTTCAGTGTCAATAAATAAAGGCCACAACAATATTCAGGTTTTAAGGAACAACTAGAGCAAAGCCGAGATTCCTGTGGAGAAATATGGCAGTAATGTAAAAGAGCCTTGTAAGCCAAAGTGATAAAAACCCAGAGCTGGTAAGCCTTACTGTTTCCTCTGCTGGAAAGAAATGGAGTGTAAATGTTTTAACAACAGAGCTTGTCAAGTTTTGGAGCAACTGTTAGAAAATTCATCACAAGATATATGCCAAGACAGTCTTCAGCCAAAAAAGAGCTAATTTTTTTATCAGGCAGGACGTCAGCTCACACCTGTGCAGTGAGGTCTCATTTTTTTCTGGTCAGTTTACCAGGCTAAGGAAGCTGACTGTCCGATTACCATTGAGTGCAGCCATTCCACTCAAGGGTGGGACTACCACTCAGAAAGACCGGGACAAGCCAAAGGAATAGGGTTGACAGGAATGCCATTGAAGCCAAGGGAAAACACGAAGCCATGTGCCTGGTGTGGGCTAAACAATGCGTGGGGATAGAATCACAGAATGGTTTGTCTTGGAAGGGACCTCAAAGCTCATCCAGTTCCAACCCCCTGCGATGGGCAGGGGCACCTTCCACTAGAGCCGCTTGCTCCAAGGCCCATCCAACCTGGCCTTGAACACTGCAGGGATGGGGCAGCACAGCTCCTCTGGGCACCCTGTGCCAGCGCCTCAGCACCCTCACAGGGAAGATCTCAGGCTCCGGGACACTTAAACACGATCCTGCACTGCAGCCTGACACGGCTGGGAGCTCGTAGCATCGTAGTTGAGCGTTTACCAGCTTTTATCACTCAGAACTCGCGAACCTTGAACATCCCCTTATGGGAGCCCAAATAGAAGAAAAGACTCCTGAATCTGCTGAGTGCGCTCCTGCTTGGAGCCGGAGCTGGGCCTGCAGCCTTCCTCATGCCGGTGACACCAACCTCCGTGCAGCTGCAGCGCGGAGCCACGGTCGCCGCCTCGCCCCGTACCTCAGATCGCCTCAGCGGGCGGCCCGCGCCCAACGGCCGCGCCGCGCGCTTCCCGCCCTTTCCTGAGGGGAGCTCCGGGGGGGTGGTGGCGGCAGCGCGGCCCTTGGGCGGCCCGGAGAGTGCGAAGGAGCCGGCCCGGGTTTGGGTTTCCCCGGTTTGAGACGGGACAGCTGAGTGCGTGACTTGGAGGGCGAAACGCGGAGGCTGGATGTGGCCCGGGAGCGGAGCGGAGCGGAGCCATGCGGGGGTACAGAGGCCGCCAGTCGTACCTCAGCGGCACAGGGGGCTCGCTCTGAGGAGAAACGGCTTCAGCGGCAGCCGCGGGCTCCTCTGTGGCACCGCTTCCCCATCCGCTGTCGCTTCCAGGCGAACGAGTGCCCAGCTTCAAAGGTCACATCCTTCGAGTGTCTTTTACTGAGGTAAAGGACGTGCTGCTTGGGAAGGGTCTCTCAAGGAGTCGTTTCTCTCCATCACTGCTCACGGACCGATGAGTATGGCCGTGATCTGAGGGGAATTGTCACCTCTCTGGATTTGCAGCTTGCCCAAAGTGCCTCAGGAGGTAATATTACCAACGTTTTTAACCAGTGACCAAGCACTCCAGTGTGGCTGCCTGCACTGCTGAAGTGGGTTTCATGCGCCTATGAGCCTGCCTTGCCTTCTCATTGTCTCACGGGGTGCCTTGCGCCAGGCAAAGCAGGCCTCATACGCCCGTTAGCCTAGCAGCAATCCTGAGCTCTGTGAGCTCCAGAATCCACGAGAAACAAGCCCTTTAGTTAGACTTACATTGATGAAAAGGAAGCCATTGAGTGGCTGCTTCCTGTAGCGAGTCTTTCTCGTCATTTCAATCACAACACATCCAGGTATGAATGGCTGAGTCTTTCTCGCCATTTCAATGCACAACACATCCAGGTATGAATTGCTGTCAAACTGACTTCATTGTGATACCCAGTTTCCCGCAGCAGTGCATGACTTGGCTGTTGGGAAATCAGGCAGGAAGGAGCCTTTCACCCCCTCAGCCTGGTCTGTGCTTTGTGGGTGTCTTCCCACAGCATCAAGCAGTTAAATTACCTCCTGGTGAATGCAGTTTTAAACCCTGGGCTCTCATTCCAGTGGGGATTATTTTGAGGCTATTATGTAAAGCATAGATATCCCTGCTGCTATTCCTGATTGAGAGTGGTTGTAGGTGCTATGTTTATTGCTGAACACACCACTTTCCTATCTGGGTCTAGATAGCAGTGGAAGCAACAAGTATTTAGCACAGTAGTATCTCATAACCACTTTTAGCCTTGCTTTCAGCTAAATGAATGGCACAAAACTTGCTTTTCAGCCTTTTCTTGTGCTCTGAGCAGTCTGTGCAATTCATTCCAGTTCCTCCTGTGTAAGACTTGGGGAACAGGAGGGGGAATCTGACTTCAGGATTCACTCTTGAGGAATGAGGTGGATTTTTATGAAGGGATTGGTAAAAGCTCACTGTCCGCCTTAGTACTGCAAGCGCTTGTTAGGGACTGCAGAGTTGCTCCTGTTCAGCAGAGCTTTTGTGTGCTTGACTGCAAGCAAGAGATTCCCAATGCAGTTAAGCGCACTTAAAAACACCCCAGTGCTTTATTCTGCAAAGCTAAGGCCAGCACTTCCTCTCTTTCGAGGCCATGAGGAAATTCTCCTGGACTTCTATGGAAGTAGGATGTGCCGTTCCATCCCTGCCAGCTCTCACTCTGCCTGGCAGCAGTTTTCCCAGGAACAGCCATCTGCTGCATGTAACGAAATAGTCTCTCTTAAAAGTCAACCTGTTCTGTAAGCAGACCCACTACACTAAGGTCACACAACACTGAAGCTCCCAGGCAGCTTCTGAGCTCTGAGATGACATGCACCACTTAGACGTCTTTTGTCTTACAACGCAGATGAAACCACAGGCCTGGCCTGCTTGTAGAGCTTAAAGAAAGAGCACTTGGGTAAGTGCATGCTTATGCTTTGAGAGGTCAGATTGTTTCTGGTTTTCAAGTACTCGTCTGCTTTTTCTCTTGTGTGCAGGTAGAATGTGTATCATGAAAGAGAAATAAATGAAGAAGAGCAAGTTGCTTTATTCTTAATGCATTACATGAATGCAGTGATTTGTTTTGTTATTTCATGGGAAAGAGGAGTTCTGATTTGCTTCTGCTAAAGTATGGTCATTTTTGCTCAACTTGAGAGATTGTTGTTTCTAAACACACTGCCTTTGGAATGCTTCTGAATGTTTTGAAATGAGACGCTGGTACTATGTCCACTGAGTATCAGGAGGACAAAACTTGTGGGAAAGCAAGCTTCCTTCTCTAAAGAATGTGCAAGTGATACAAGATATCCTGAAATTCACTTTTGATTCTTCCTAAATCCATATTGCATGGCCTAAGCCTCATCAGGTAAGGATTTCCTCCATTCCTGAGGAAAAACCTGGTCGCTTGGTATTGTTGGCTGTGCAAATTGCTCCTGCTGACAGTGTCAGATGCTTGGCAAGTGTTAAAAATAGATGAAGACAGATCAGTGTTAAGAATGGTGCTGTGTTTTAATTACTCAATATTAAGGTCTTTATTAGATATGTGCAGAGCCAGTCAGTTCTTGCATTTAGCCAATGATATATAGCTGGGTGTTTTCTTTATGCCCTGGTACTGTTTACAACAGGTAGCACACTAATAGAAAAGTCTTCAAAAAACTTTGCATGTTGGCAAATGAAGTAACACAAAACATCCCAGAACATTTGGCAATGACATGTTTTCCAGGCACCTGCTTTTTGAACAGCAAAATTTCCCTGATGTGTTCTTTATCCAAACCTTGCTCATGCCATAGATGTGAGAACTGGGTTAGATAATGCAGTATTTTGTTACTCTCTGACATTACACACTCTTTGACAGGTAGCTGTTCTAGGATTATAGAAGAGTAATATTATTGATATTGTTGGTATTCCAGTATTAGGAATTCCAGACAGAAGTACTGTGAGATACAGAAGCAAATAGGAAATGCAGTTGTAAATCCTCGTGTGCATGAGAGCTTGTTGTGGTTTAATCCAGCTGGCAACTGAGTACCACTTGCTACTCCTACTCCATCAAATGTTGGACTCTGTAGTAAGCAAACTGCTGTGTAAATAGTTACTGTGTAGCCCTGTTGTGAATAGAGCTCACAGAGATATCACTGAATTCTTGAATCCCAGTTTCTGCTGTCTCGGAGGTTTTGACTTTTACAGGATAATAGCATTTAAATATATGGCATGATCACAGCACCTTTGGAAATGCTTTTATGGCTGTCTGGAGCAATCACTTGGGAAAGCTTGTCTAGGCTCGGAGTGAGAGAAAGTGGAATTCAGTTCCATCAGCACTTCTGGATGTACGGAAGAGTGTTGATTAAACTTTTACACCAGTGTTGATTAAACTTCTAAAGGAAAGCTTGTAATAAAAGTCTGTATTTCTGTTAAAGGAAAAGATGAGGAAGTGAAAAAATGTGTATATTCTCAACTGGAAAAGCATCGTCAGGCTGGGAATGGGGAGTGAGAACCCAGCCAGGCTGCAGCAGGACTCCCTTATGTCCCATGTGCTTGTGTGTCCTGTCTGTGCCAAATCCAGGGTAAGGCAGGAATAGCGTGTACGCAACACTCGTTCCAACAGGATGCCAGCAGCAGACATGGCATGGATCCTGACCCAGCCAGTGGGAAGTTCCTCCTAGTCCCACATTTCAAACACTGCCCCTTTTAGGTTTGCCTTGGGATGGTGTGGTTAGTGGAGATTCCTTTCTGGTTTCGTTGTTGTTTCTGTTCTGCTTTTGCTGCTTTCTCTCCATTTACTCGATCTAATAACATCCTGCTGGCCATGCCAGCTTGCTTTCTGGTGGGATCTGTGTGGTATATGACACATGTATGACATGATATATGATACGTATGGTATATGATGACTATTTCAGTTCATCACAAAAGAAAGTTTTGTGGTTGTTAGTGGCTTGGTTTGGAGCGTTTTCATGTTTCTCTTGAATGAAGTCTAATTATAGCCCCCAGCTTGCTTTGTGGTTAAGCCACCTGCCAATATAATAGCTCTATAAAGACATGTATAAAGCCAATGTTTAGCAGGATCATAATTGTTTTCCAGGAGGCAAATCCAAAATCTCAGAGTTCGGCCTAACGGATTGGAGGTGGGAGTAGGATTTGGGGAATTTGTTGTCTCAGGCCAGGTATCTCAGATTAAAGAAGGAAGCACATCAGCAAACACTCCAGTGACTTTCTAAAGGTCAGTGTGATGGAGAAGTGTTACAGGATAGGTGAGCATCCTGTGTGATGCATGCACCCATGTCCTCCTCGTATCAAGAGAATCAATCATGCTTTCTGTGTGTAGGTTTGGGGCAGAAGTTCAGTGGAAGTCAATCCACAAGGGACCTGCCAGCTTGGGCAGCAGCAGATAAGTTACTACAGACTTAGTCTGTGTGATCTGAGGCTGTTACACATGTTATTTATGTAGCTATCCATTTTTCCTGTGTTTTCAGGTATCCCAGGACTAGTGTCAGCTTGGTATAAAGAGACCGGCATATTAGTTGATGGAAGGATATGTCTTACCTTGAGCCAGGGGGATTATCAGTCTCATTCCTCCTGTGTGTTTAGCTAAGATAACCCTTTGTGCAGGCTCTTCTTGCCCACTCCTTTGTGCTGACGTGGGTGTGAAGCAGAACAGAGCCAGGCAGGAGTATTTATGCTCTGACGCTGGACTTCAAAGCTCTCAGCCCAGACAATGCTTTGGTTGTCAATGTATTGTACTGCAGCACTATAGCAGGTTTAGGTGTAGATCAGGTGCCCATTGTGCCATGCAGCACGTGAAGATGAGAGTGGTCCCTGCCCCATGATAAAGAGAGAGACAACACATGGGAATGGTCTGACAGGTCCCATGAGAGAAGGAGTGGATGCATCCGAAAGATAGGAATAAATCCTGCTGGATGAGGCGTGGGCTGAGCAGGACTGTGCAGAGAACAGACACTACATGATGAATAGATAGCAAATGAGCGAAAACAGCTTCAGGGAGGCACTTTTCCTGCTGCCTGTAAAGCACATGAACCCCGCAGAAAGACACAGATTCCCTCCTGGACTTGGAAATCACATCAGCTTTGTGTAGAACTAACTTATGTGAATGTAAACTGCTTACAAAGGAAGATTGCAATTCTGGTTATAACTAAATAAAGTAGGAAAAAATGTGATGTAAGAGAGGAGAATTAATGGCCATTTTTTAAATGTCATCAAATGCATGTATTTCTGGCAGTTGCGATTGGCAGCTTTTCTACCACTACTTGCTCAAACCTGGTGGAGTTGATTTCTCCTTCATGGCACTGCTTCCCTGCCCTCATGTCCTTAGCTACCATCTGATTCAGCCACTGGCATCCCTGCTTTCCAGAGCAAGTCTTGAGACCAGCAGCCAGAACACCCTTCTGCATCTAAATGTTCTCTTGTCCTCTTTTCATCTCATGTTCAAACCCAGTTTCATAGGAATTGAGCTTGTTTTCAGGTTACAAGTCAGCTGAAGGTAAACTTCCATCTCATCTTTCATCTTTCCTTTGTCACAGGTGTCATTAAGGAGCTGAGATAGAGTTATCCAACACTTCTCTTTCTAATTTCTGTCTAAATTCAATAATTGAAATAGCAGTTTTAGCTCAAATCTTCTGTTTTACCCCCAGCTTTACTAAAACCTGACGTCTGTTTGGGGTGGAGCTGCAATGTTTACTGCAGTGTTACCCCTGGAGCAGGGTTGTGCTTCCCTTGCCATTGCTGGACCTGCAGTGCTCTGCAATCAAATCTAATTCCCATATCAAGAAACCTGACAGCTCTTTCCCCTCGAAGTCAACATGCAGGAACCAAGCTCATGGCTGTACAGTACAATTGCTTTAGCGAAGGCTATTCATGAGGCAATCTGCATGCAAAACTCTTGCCAAGTCTCTTTTCAGCTGGGAAAATTGCCATGCTTTTAAAATAGCTTATCCCCTCCAAAAAGAGGAGAGAGGCATCTGCTCTCCTGAAAAGCAAAGCTGAAAGCAGCTTTGAAAGAATGCAACAGGGAGCATTAGGCAGATACATATTTCAGAGGAGATGGGTGAACGCTTGGGGGGTAATTCCATGGCACTGTAATAAGACTGAGGAGGAAAAGAGTCATCTCTACTGCTCCATTTTTATTTCTTCTGTTAAATATTTATATTTCTTAGGGTTGAAACGGAAAGCAAAATGTGATCAGAGAGCTGAAAGGCTGAACATAATGGAAGCTGATGCCTGTTTTCTGCAGGCAGGGTCTAGACTGCAGTTCAAAGGCCTGCATGAAGCAACTGAATTGGCCCAGGCCAGTTGACAGGTGTCTGCATCATTTAAACCTGCTACAAATGTGCACTGATTGTCCTCTTCCAATGGAAGCCCATCTTGTGGCAGATTTGGAACGAAACTGCTTCTCAGGCTCAGAGGTAGCTGCACAGCAGCTTCCTGCCCTGCCCTCCTGTGTGGGTTATCACAGAACCACAGACTGGTTTGGCTTGAAGGGACCCTTAAAGGTCACCTAGTCCAACCCGCTGCAGTGAGTAGGGACATCTTCCAGTAGATCAGGTTGCTCAGAGCCATGTCCAACCTGACCTTCAGTGTTGCCAGGGATGGGGCTTCTACCACCTCTCTGGGCAGCCTGTGCCAGAACCTCACCACCTTTATTGGAAGCCATTTATTCCATCTGTCTGGTTTAAATCTACCTTGTTTTAGCTGAAAAATTTCAGATCAGAAAGCATCTCTAGCCAGGTCACTGGGACCAGGTTGGCTTGCACCACGAGCAGGATGCTTTGTCATCTTCTGTGTCTTCTGGCAGTGTGTGTAATATACCTTTGTAGCACATCATATTTGCTCTTCACGCCATCCTTTCCTGTCAGCCTCTACTTCATAGGATGCTGGACCTTTGCCCATTTATTCCAAAGCTGAGTTGACAAAGCATGTTGCCTCTCTCCCACCTTTTCCCAGCCTTCCCTCTGTCTTACAAAGCTACTGACTCTCTTGTCCTCTCCTCTCCTCAGGCAAACGCATGTGTGTGTACGACACACATGTGTTACACGCTGGTCTGGGTACCCCATCTGCTGCTGTTCATGCTCCTTTGTGTGCATGGAGTCAGTCACACAACCTGATACTGTCCCTTGTAGTACCATTCCCATCAACCACCTTCTCTTCCTGCTTTTGCCTCCCAGGTAGCGCTATGCAAAAGGTGTCTGTGGGTGTTTGCCCAAAGGAGATGAAATTACACCAAGCTGCTTTGTGCTCTTCACACCAGAGCAGATTCCAAGCAAGCCATGCAAGCCCCTTGCTATTTAGCCACCAAGCTCTAATCTGGCTCTCCCATTGCTTCTTGCTAGCTGCCTTTGATCAGTGTGTGCAGTGGCCTGTTACACAGAGCTGAGTGCTGACAAGTCCAGTGCCTGCTCTGCTGTGGCACTGCAGAGAGCAGGAGCACTGCAGAGCACTTGGGAAAGGTTATGGTGTGAGCTTCCAGCCAGGAGAGAGACAGCAACTAAAGAGGTCGTAATGGGGAAAGCAGGGAGAAGAAAAAGCAGAATGAACAGAGGCGTCTTTCAATTAGCAGGATGGGAAGAAAGTTGTTCCTACTGCTCCTCTTGTCATACCAGTTCTGAGACTAAAAGTAGGTCACTTTGTCATGCATCCTTCATGAGCTCACAGTTACTTGGAACTCACTTCTGCTGCACTGCTTTCCCTGAGGAGTGGACCTGGGATAGTGGAATAGTCCTGCTGTGATTAGTGTGGGTACCCTGTGGTGAAGAATGACCCAGACTCTCTTGTACCATGCAGAAACATCTCAAGTCTCTTTGGATTTGGGAATGCTTAGGAAACATGTTTTATTTACAAGAGGAAAGAGATGATTCCATATCTCTTCAGAATCAGCTAATGGGAGGCTTCTGGCATCATGTACCTTGGTCTGATGTACACTCCCCATTGCCACACCAGGTTGCAACTGCACAGCTCTTTGAAAGTAAGGCTCAAGTGAAACTACCCACCCTTATGTCATTGCTGTCTCACCACAGATGTTACAACAAACCAAAGTGGAATAGAATTGCCGTAAACAGAAATACCCATGTAAAACCTAACCAGAGTGATTGCTCCAGGTATTCCTATAAACACGTGTGGGACTTTGTGTCCCTATGATGCCAGGAGTAGCCTGCTGCTGTGCCAATGTGGTTACCAACACAGCAGCTACTTGATAGGAATCATGCTCAGGTGAATATTCACACTGTGCACAAGTTGCTGTTTGCATTTAGACATGTCTAAGTAAGAGGTGCTAAAGCCTCTTTTGTGCTGCTATGCGTGTGTGCAGCTGTGTTTAGGAATGTGGTTTCCAGACACAAGTCACTCCAGGCAGCTACAATGTGTTGCAGGAAGTGTCAGTGCATAGATTGATGGGTTGTAGTTCCTGCTTTAATGTTTGATCCTGGTTCTTAAGTACTGAGTATATATTCCCATGTTAGAAGGGTTTTAAGCTGCAGGTTTCTTCTCTTTGCAGGTGCACAAAGCAGGATCTACACTTTGAACAGGACCTGGATACAGTTTGACAGCAGAATGGCCTTCTCTGCAGCTTGGCTTGGGCTGGAATTGCATACAGACCTCAAGACTTTCCTGGAGTTGGCTGGTGACCTAAATGACCATGTGGGGGACTTGAGAATAAAATGAGCAGAAGGAGGAACATTTTGCACAGCACAAGAGTTACCCTGTGAGGGTGACCCCATGTTGATCCCACAGATTCTGACTCCAGAAATCAGAGGTGAGAAGCTCAGGAAAGCAGAAGTGTTTTCCCCACTTGAGAAACCCCACTGGCTTTCCTAACATGGAAGACAACATGGATGTAAAAGATAGATTTAAACCCCAGGAAGATAGTTCCTGCCTAAGGAAGTTGTCAGAGAATGGAGATGGCCTCATTCATTTTATGGCCGGCGTCACTGCTGGAAAAGCAGAGGAATGCTGCAGCAGGGAGATGGGTTCCTGCCCTGCAAATGTGATCACTTCTCAGGCAGACAACTGCTGCTGTCACAGGGAGGACTCTGTGTCTGGTCAGTCTCTGGCTGATGTCCAGGTGGGTGATAACCCTGCTACACCTCTCCCCACTGATACCTTGACCCTTGAGCAGGCAGATACTCCTCCCACAGGAGACCACAGGTACTGTGTCAAAGATAGTTCTGACAACCCTGCCGCTGTTGGGGGGGTTTATGCAGAGCAGATTCCAAATGTAAGTGATGACTTTGAGGACGACCTGGAGTATTTTGAATGTTCAGACGTGCTGACAGTGCACGAGGATGAAATCTGGAAAAAGAAATTACAATTCTTATTAGAAAGTGATGATGAAGATGATTTAAAGCTGAGCAAGGATTGTGATGGGTGTGCTTACTTCCTTGGTGAAATGCCTTGCCTGATTCAAGTGTCAGATGACACTACGCCTATGGATACCACCATTGGCTTCTGTGGTCATCACTCAAAACTCAAAGGAGTAAATGTAAGGAGAGACCCCTCTACGTCCAGCCAGTCAACTCTGCAGCCAGAGATGACTCTCACTGTTGGGCACCACCGGGACAGCAGTTCCAGTCTGCAGGACAAAGAGAAAAGTAAAGTGCCTGAAGCATCCACAGCCATTGGGAACGACCATCCCAGGGCTGAAGAAGGAAATAATGGAAATAGCCACTCAGCTGCAGGATTCCCAAGGGACACATCAAAGCACAAGGATAATGTACCTGAGGAGGCAGACTCTGCTGGTGGCAGAGGTGCTGCTCTGACAAAGCAGGCTCCAGACACCATGGCAGAAAGCAAGGACAAGGACTTGCTGGGGGCAAGCTCCTTGTTGCTGGAGGAGGAGGGAGGAGCTGTGCCAGAGGAAAACCCCAGGCATGCTGTGTGCACCTTGACAGAGAGTCTGCGGATAAACCTCTTCAAGTTGCTGAACCCTAAGGAGCTCTGCAGATACGTAACTGCTATAGGACAGTCTTTGCAGGCTGCAGTGGAGGTCAGGGAACCCAGTGCTCTTTGTCAAGAAGGAGTCACTGCAACAGGGAGACCCGGGGAGGCAGAAAGCTCCCAAATGCAGCCTCGTGTGTGTCCTGCAGAAGAGGCGGAAAGGAAAAGGACTTGGGGCCTGTCTGAGCACAACCAGGTGCCAGCTGAAACAGACTCTTCCGGGGTAAGTACAGTGTTTCTCATTGAATAGAAAGGGCTGCTCTGCTGATTTTGTTTGTCACAAAATCAGGGGAAATGGGAATCACTGTGAAAGACACTATTCATGTACTCCTGAATGACAGCTCTGGCTGGGAGGAAATCTGGTGTTGAAAAAGGCCCAAACAAACCATAAGCTGTTCTAATTATAGAGTGAGACAGATAATAGTGAGAGGCACTAATGGGACTGTGGACAGCTGGGCAGGGAAATGTGAAACCCAGGCTGCTGCTCAGGTCTTACCAGAGCAATGTTGTCTTCAACCCAGAGAGTTCCTCAAATACCTCTTGTGAGCACAGAGCCTTTTGAGTCACTTTCTTCTCAGTTTGTAGTCAAATAACACGATTGTGAACAACAAATCAGCAGGGCTCTGCTCTGAGGCTCTGACAAGGGGGAGAGTTTAGTCCAGAGATGTCATGTTGCAAAGGTGGATGGAACTTTGCTTTAAAATCAAAAAATGAAGGAACCAAATACTCCAGGTGAAATGTAAAATCCAGTTAAACATGAAACCCCAACATGGTGCTCTCCATGTTTCATGCTACTGGTAGGAAATCAGCATGGTTGTACAGACTCACACAATGTGCCAACAGTTTTCCTAAGTGGGAGAACTGGCTCATGCTTTTTGTGTCTCGTAGTAAAGACTTGAGATATATAAATGTGGATGTATGAGTATGAAATCATGAATAATCTATCACTGATTTTACTGATTGGAAGGTGTATAGCTGATTGTACAGGGAGCAAAACATCTGTGACAAAGAAGCACAAATCAAATAGGAAAGCAGTATCCGTGTGCACAAAAGGGCTGGAGATGAGCACAAGCCAAGCCTCTGGTTTTAAATTCATGAATGAAGATGGAATTTAGGTGTAGATTCAAAATCAAATGGTGTTAAAAATGAGCTAAAAGCATCCTGTGTGGAATCTGCTCTTTCTAGCACAGGAAAAGCATGGCCAGCTTCTCTGGGCTTCCATATCATAAGCCAGGAGCTCCTCAGCAATCTGTTTGGGTAACCTGAAACAGGCAAGAACATAATCTACCTCCCATTGCTGCCCACAGGTTTATGTGGGCTGCGGTGTGAGCTGGAGCCCAGTGCTGGAGACCCCTCTGCCAGGAGCTGGGTGAGGGGCTTACCCAAACCACAGTGGCTGCTTTTGGGTTTCCCTCTGCACGTGGTGAGCAGGTCTGCCGAGGATGCACAGCAGCACTCACTGCCCAGGGACTTGCGCTTCCCCTTGGAGCCAAGCTGCGTCCAATTGGAACAACCTTTGCAAGTGCTGGACTGGGTGACTTCTGCTGCCATTAGGTGGTGGAGGTGGGAGTCTCCTGGCTCCTCTCCTGACCTGGTGAAACTCTGTATGTATCTAATGCTTCAAAGCAGTTTAATTAATGATAGCTTCTCAAAGCCAACTGTGCCAGTGCTATGGTATGATATTACATCCCATGCAGAGAGCCAGTCTGCAGTGTGTCATTCAAGAGCTGGGCTGTAGTAGTCAGTTCAGAAGATGCTGGTGTCACTCCTGAGTTCTAGAGCCCATGCTGATGGCCTGTAGAATGCCAGTGATGCTGATGAGGTGCTCCTGGAACCAGCAGGTTCAGAGTGGTTCCAGGCCAGAAGCAACATGCTCATGCTGATACCCAGAAGAATGCCACATGGAGCATTTTTCTTCCTGCTAATGAGCTTTGCTCTCCATCCTGCCAGTATCTGTGTGCCACTCATGTCATAAAATGTGAGACAGAACTGATTTGGCCTTCCTGGCACAAACTGGCATCACTTCCAGGTTATTTTAACTGTTATTGTACCAAAGGAGAGAAACAGGCAGAAAGACATGGGAAGAGGGTGGAAAGGTAAGGAGGGAGGAAGGAGTGGAATCAGTGGCAAAGGAAAGCAAAAGGAAACTGTTTGAAAGGGTGTCACAACAGCTACAATTGGTTAACTCTGCCCATGAGGGGTTAGCTTGAAGCCCAGGGAATGAAACCCATTGAAATCCAGTCTGAGTCTTTCTCATTTCTCAGTTTTCCACTTCACTGGAAAGTTTTACCCTGTATAAACACCTTCAGTAGTCCTTGTGTGCAGAATAACTCGCTGTAAGTGGTTTGCATGCTTCATTTCTGAATATTATAGTCACACTATGTGCCACAGATCTCACAAGAGAGTTTGAGAGGCTACAGCTCATTGTTTCTAACAAGCTGGAGGGGTTGGTGGCAGGTGACATCCCATTTTGTCACCTGGGTTGTAGTTGGCTCCAGCCTTGCCTGGGAGCCACACAAACCCATCATCTGTACCACTTCAGAGCTGTGCTGTGAGCCCATTGCTCTTTGTTGCTGTCAAAGGCAGAGGTCTCTTTCTGTCCTTTGAAATCCTGTATTCTTTCTTAACTTCCTCTTTTCCTGCCTCTCTAGCAGGAATAGCAGATGCTTGCAGGATGGCAGTGAGCATCTGCAGGAAAAAGTGCAGCTCATGTCTTTTGTTCTACCTAAAGCAGTAGGAATACCCGCAGGTATTAAGTTCTTTAGCAATAAAGGCAGGTGAGCCATTTAAACCGGAGTGTTATTTTAGGAGAGAGGAAATGTTTCCATTGAAACTCTCCTTCAGAATAATGTGTTTATCTAATGAACCCTCCCTGATATAGCACTAAATATATGTTCAGGCTCTTGAGCTGCCCCAGTCTCTTGTTCTGTTTGGCCTCTCTGCAGATGCTTTTTGGCCTAAACTTCCCTGTGAACACCAGCACCAATCCTTCCCAGTCAGGTTTCCTGTGCTGGTTTCCTCTTTTATACATGTGGGTCTCAGACCAGCAATTCACCATCCCCAGGATGATTTCTCTTAGAAATCATAAACGAACCACCCCAGAGGCTGCATATGTGGCATCAAACACTAGGCACTTGTGAGAACAGGGAACAAAACCCAGTTCCAGATGGATAGATCCAGGGCTGTTTCCTGACTTGAGCGGGAGGCACCATGGGGCACCAGAGGGACAGCAGTTGTGGAGCTCAGCTTCCCAGGCTCAGGGGTTCAAGGTACGCATGCCCTGGTAAAGGACCTAGTGTCTGAGCAGCCTGTGCCTCTGCTGCACACAGCAGCTCATGGAATCCTTCAGTCCATGTGTCTCCCTAAGGAGCAGCACTTCTGTGAGCTGTGTGCCTGCCAGCACTCACTGCACACACACAGCAATGCTGACCCCAGAGGACTCACCCAATGGGTGTCACAGGGGCTCATTTCTGCCATCATCCAGCACATCCTTACGCATTAACAAATACCCATGGATGAAACTGGGACTCCCAAGGGAAAATCCCAACCCAGAGCAGTTATGATACTGAGTTTGTGGCTGGGTAAAAGCTACAACTTTGCTGTGGGTGGAAGGTACTCATCATCTCCATGGAACTGATGTAGTTCTGTTGAGAACTAGGGAAAACCCTGGTGACAAAAGCTTGGCAGGGGCTCTGGGTCAGGAATTTAGAGTGAAAGCTCAGTGCTGAGGGGAATGGGGAGCAGTTGAATAGGTTGTGTCAGGCAGTTTGGCTCAGTTTAGTTGAGGAATGGATTGTTCCTGCTTAAAGCGACTGGAACATTTTGATACGGGTTCTGAGTCTGTATCAAAATCTAGGATTCTGATTTCACCCATTAAGTTGATCGTTTGACTGCTGAGAGCTGGTAAAACCCTAAAGAAGGGACATTTCAAACCAGGACTTCAGTCCAGGCCTGTGTCAAGCAGCAATTCTGGTTTTGAGTTGCATTTCTCTTTTCTTCTTTGTAGAATCAAGGTGCTGATGTTCAGATCTCTACTCAGAGCTGTGAAAGGCTGTGCATGGAGCCCCAGATGGAAAAGGAAGGCATCTTTGGAACTTGTGAGAGTGCCGGAGCCATCCCGGCAGCTCCAGAAGCGCTCTGCACTGAAAGGACATCACAAGCAAAGAGTGACAATGTACAGACCGTCTCTCAACACCACGCTCGTAGTGAGAAGGGAGGAAGTTGTGACCAACAAGTCTTCTGTGAGCGAGGAATGAATGTTGCTAGTGGTGGTGTTTCACCTTTCCCTCTATGGGACATGGGCCCTGCTCCTGACAAACAAGAATGTTTGTGTGCTGTTCTCTCTTCTGCAAAGCTCTGTGATGAGCCAAGGAAGGGAAGGCAACAGTGCAGCTTTGACTCACATGGTAGCAATGACACAGATACTTTCTGCAGTCTCTCCTCTGATGAATCTATGCTTGAAGCTCAGACCAAGTCAGGCCTGGAATATGGAGAACCTGTGTGCAGAGGAGATGCTGATATATCTGCAGTGCATGACACGCTATGGCAGCTTCTTCATGAAGATGAGGAGTCAGACTGTCAAATCCCATGTGAAACGAGGGGCATCACAAGCTTAGAAATCAGGCTGACAGGTACCAAAGTCCCAGAATTGCGCTGTGCACAGAAGATCTCTTCTGATCCTCCTTTGCCAGAGGAGCAGGAACCTGTTACACAGCCAGATAGTAGACAAAGAATAGAGGAAGGTGACTGCACTGGTTCTAATATCCTACTTGAAGCAGATGGAGTGTCCATAGGAAACACTTGTCTTGCAGAAGTGAATGTGGAAGCAGATGGTGTATGTCTAGATTCTAGCACTGGAAATAAACCAGAAGCACCATCATCCATTTGTGTTACAGCAAATAGCATCATCTTAAATCCAGGGGAGTGCTGGGAGCAGGAGCCAAATCCCATGTCACCTAACAGTAGTGGATCCATTCAGATGGCTGTTGCTGGGGAAGGAGAGCTTCCCTTTAGTCATGCTTCCCAAGCATGTGATACAGGTTCTCCTGGAAGAGTAAAGGATGCTCAGAGTGGTGGTCATGACAAAGAAACTCCAGATAAATCACATGGGGCAGTTGGTCAGTTGCTTCCCACTGAGCACAACTTCTCCTTGATGGATGAGACTGTAACTGCTAAAAGGTGTCATTCTAGAGACTGTTACCCAGCAAGGGAAGAGCTGCCTGATTTCCCTGAGGAAAAAGCCCTTTTCCCCAGTGGAAACACCAACCGGCTGCCACATGAGGAGCCCTCTTCTGTCAATACCTTACCTGAAAGTTATGGAGTGAGTTCACGAGAGAAAGGAAATCACTCAGCCCTGAATGCACAGAGCAACACTGATCTTGACAGTGATCTCCCTTCAAGGAATGACTGTCAAGATTCCCAAGTTGTTTCTAATGCACAGGAAAATATTACTGAAATTGAGACTCCTGAAAGCATCACACATAAGAATCCACCCCAAACCGCAGACCAACTTCCAGAAGTAGAAACCCAGCGAGTGGCATTCTCCCCCTCTCCTGGGGACGTGGTTTTAAGGGATTTGAACGTAGACTTGTGTAAAGCAGGAGAACAGAGGGAGATTGGCAGGGCTGGAGCTCCTGGTGCCTCAGGAGCTGGGCATGCCTCAGGGAGTCAGGCTGCAGCTGTCCCTCGCAGCACATCGGAACATCTGGGGTTTGGTAACAGCCCCTTCAAGTCTGGTGGAGAATTAAAAGCTGAGCCCATCAAGTGGAAACACAGCACAGCAAAGAGCGGACATGTAGCTGCTGGGGCTAAGAAGAAGTTACCTCCAGCATCACTGTCCAAAAAGCCCCGTCTGGAGGAGGGAGGAGATGCCTGCAGGGATCCTCCCTGTGCCACAAAGCCTGTGAGGAATGAGGCAGGAGTGAGTCAGAGAGAAGATAGAAACGAGCAAAGGAAACTCACTGTGAAAAAGGAGAGCAAAGGTAAGAGAAGGTTGAGTTTCATTTCTGCTCTTTCTCAGGTTCTCACTGCAGTTTGACATTCGAATTCAAACACCCTGCAAGCTTCCTTTGGTGTAAACCATGTCCTGCCCTCACTGGTTTTAACCTCCAGCTCTGTGAGCTGCTACACTGTGGCTCCCAAACACAGTCGTCCTGCCTTGGTTACCAGCTGGTTTTATTATTAGCCAAGTAGTAGTGTTAGTAGTGCCACATATTGTGCAGTCCTGACTGGTGGCTGCTGCTGGGTCTGCATTCCTCTTACCACTGCTTTGAATGACACTGCTGAAGTCAGCAGTATTGAACTGGAACAGCATACAAGTGAAAGGAGATTCAGGTTGCTGCCAGGTAAACAAAGATACAGACAGGAGCAGCAGCAGTGTAACAGCTGGAGAGATGTTTGTGGTTTCTGTGGATGCTTTGCAAGGACTTTTGACATAAAATAATCAGAGCAGGACTGAACAGGGACTAAAGCTGCACAACTGTGAGAGACTGTCATTAGAGTGTGCTCTGGGGAGAGTTCTGCTTCTCAAACCACATTTAAAACCCCCAGCCTTTTCCCTGTTAGAAGATGAGTCCTCTGCCTAGAGCCAAATGTGTGGGAGGAGAGACACATTCTGCACAGCACAGTAAGCAGGCTGCAGGCACTGGGAGGTGCCTGAGCTCTTGCCATGTACCTGAGGCTGTGCTTGGAAAGGTTTTAAGCATTCAGGCCTGCAGAAGATGAGGCTGATTCTCCTTCACCTGCTCCTGATGTCCTTCAGCCCAGACTGAAATGAGTGTCTGTACCTCAGAGTCGTGTGGGGCCTGCCCCAGCATTGTGGGGAGGTTGGAACGGTTCCTCTGGTGCATGCTCAGTGTTCTCCTTTGTGTTATTTACAGCTGGAGGAGGGAAGATTTTGTGTCACGACAGTGGTAATTCTATTTGCAGTTGTGTCACACACTGCCTGTGTCATTTTAGCCCTGATTCAGCAAGATCCGTGGGCTTAAGTACTTATGTGACTCCAAGTTAAACATAGCAGTGAAATCCAGGTGCCTTCACGCTGGATCCAGCATTCCTTCAGCATTAGCTGGGGAAAGCTAGACTGCAGGAATGGGATCCCCCCCCCCAAGGGCCTTGTGTAACGCCAGCTCATTCACAGGATTAACACAGGAGGAAACAGAACGTCTTGCATCGTACGTCCCTTACATCTAGCAAGGGTGGCTTGCTGGAGCACAGGGATGTGTCATGATCCCAAAACCCTTCCTTGAGTGCATGTTGATTCACTTTCTTTCTGAGTAGCCTCCATCCTTCTGCTCACGCCATGCCCACGTGCTGGGAGCTGGTAAGAAGTCCTAGCAGAGAGCCAGGTTGTGAGGATCAACTTCAGCCTGGGCAGAGGCTTCTCCTCCCCTAACCTAGAACCATAGAATCAACTGGGTTGGAAAAGACCTGTAAGATCATCAAGTCCAACCCTTACCCCAGGACTGCCAAGGCCACCAAGAGTGCCAAGAACCTGAGGGCTTGGATTTGTCAGCCAAAGGACCAGATGCCCTGTGGCTGGAAAGGTAGGGACTTTCCTTCAGGTGGGGAGCTAATCCTTTGGAACTGAAGTGGCAAAAGCCACTGACAGTACCAGATGCAGATATCTTACAGTGTGGGGTTCTCCCTCCAGCTGAGCTTTAGGGGACATCACTGCACCCCTGAGAGCCTCATCCTGGCAAGGCGTGGTACAAGAACACCTTGAGACTGAGCATCTCTTGGTCCTTCAAGGTTTTGCTCTCAAAGGCTTTTTTAGCTGGTCCTTTAGGCAAAGAGTGTGTTTTGGTGAAGGAATGATTTTATGTCAATGCCTTTTCAGTCTAGAATCTCCCTTGGGTCCTATTCTATCAATTCAAAGTGAGGCACTGAATCAGTCTTAAAACCTCTGTATTTTAAAGCTTTGCTTTCTGCATCCGATAACTCATGTTTAGTTACCAGTGTTGCCAGACTCACATTCTGAACATCTGCCAGTCACCCTGGAATTCCTTTTTAATGGCAAAGCAGCATCTCCTAATCCTAAACTGTGGCTCTTCTGTTCCAAGCTCCCAAGCTGCTGAAGGGAATCCAGGCAGAACTCTTCCCTGACTGCTCTGGGAATATTCAGCTGTGCTGTCAGTTTGGTGACATTTACAGTGACTCCACTATTACCTGGACTAAAGATTCCAAGTTACTGGCTCGGCTGCAGAGGAGGTGAGTGGATGTTCCTGAGTAGTTTCTCAGTAGCTTTGGGGTACATGTGCCAGTGATTTACTCTTGCGCCTCTTAAGAGGATTAGTGTGCTAGGTGCTCTTCACACAGTGTTAGATTGGTCCTAGTTTGTAACCTATGTTAGTATCATTCCTAGTTTGCATTCCATGTGACTTCATGGGATAAATGTATCTCGAACTGTCAGAAATAACATGAAATACATAGCAGAGATTTAAAACCATTTCTAGCTACAGTTCTTACTTCCAAAATATCCAGTATTGTTCCATGGAGATCTCCCTTCATCCCAACCACAGTCTAACTAACTGGTGTGGACCCAAGCACTGTTCCTTCTTTGGGAAATATATATGGGATAATCAGGACAGCTCTTCTGAAAGTATTGATGTGGGAAATGACCATATTCTGTTCCAGTGCCCAGGATGACTCTCCTGTCTCGTTGGCAATAGCTAAAGCCAGTAACAAAGACCAGGGAATGTATTACTGCTGCTTGAACAATATGCATGGGAAGGTGACTGCTGAGTTTAATCTGACTTCAGAAGGTAAATCCCATTTATCATTGTAAGAAATAATAATGACAGTGGCAGTTCTCATTCATATTATTACTACAAAATGTTTCTTTTTTTCCTTGTAGTACTGGAACATCTCTCAAGTTTCCAGAATTGTAAAGGTAAGTAAAAGTCACTTGAATTCATGGGAGTTTTGGAGGGGAAATACCCTCATGTAGGATGCAGTGGCTTGTGCAGGTGTTGGAGCACCCACCAGGAGAAGCTGTTGGCTTGCACGTAGCTGAGGAGCTTCACTTAGTGCAGCAAGCAGTGCAACAGCATCCCCTTACGTCATACATACAAACACAGCAAGTACATGAGGACACATGCTCACCTACTTTGTAACTATACTCCAAGAGAAAGATGGGCATGAAGCTTTGGAATGCTTTCCCTCTATGTTAACTTGTGTTTAATCACACTCAGTGTATGTCTTGCTGTGCTGCAGCTAAAGATAGTGCATTGCAGCTGAGTTTATGATTTCTCATCAACGTGCAGTAGTGTAGAGAATCCAAACCAGAGAGAGCTGCAAAGCTTTCACTGCTGTGGAGCACACACCTTTGCTGTTCTGTATAGCTTCTTCACTGATGTTCCTTGAAAAGAACCACTTTAAATGCCAGCCTGCAGCACTGGAGCTGATGCAGTGAGTGTGGCTGGTACGAGGAAAGGTGCTCCCACTATGGCCATACTGCATAAGGACTAGGCTCTTTCAGCTGAGTGAACATGTTGGCAGCTTTTGTCATCTTTACCTGTACTCTGTATTTTCTCCTTCTAAGCCACATTTCTCAATGCTGGCTTTAGATGGCAGAGGCAACAAGGTACATGTAGAGCAGGGTTCCAAGCCGTTACTAACACAAGTTAAGCCATGTGCTCTGTTTCCATTGAGCATTTTCCTCCTGCAATGGAGGGCTGCATTTGTTCTTCCAAGCCCACCCTGTGGCTGTAGGAGGACGCTGTGCAGAACACAGTGGCTTTGTGTTGTAGGTATGGAAGAAATTGAGTTCATGCAGCTCATGTTCAGAGAGGATTTCATCAGCGACAGCTATTTTGGAGGGAACCTGCGTGGAGTGATAGCCACAGAAGAGCTTCACTTTGGAGAAGGCATGCACAGGAAAGCCTTCCGAAGCAGAGTGATGCAGGGGCTTGTGCCAGTGTTCAGCCCTGGGCACCCCTGTGTGCTCAAAGTGCACAATGCCATCACCTATGGGACCAAGAGTCAGGATGATCTGGTGGAAAAGAACTACAACCTTGCACTGCAGGTAAGCTCCCCTTTGGCAGCAAGAATCATGGGGAAAGCAGTCTTCAAATACTCAAACAGCTCATCTCTTAATGTGTGGAGTAATATTCCATAGGTGTATCTTTTTGTAACATAGGAATGCTATGTCCAGAATACTGCAAGAGAGTATGCAAAGATCTATGCAGCTGAAGCTGAACCCTTGGAAGGCTTTGGAGAAGTACCAGAGTGAGTATATATCTATTTCATATACATCTACACATATGTATTGTCCTGAGGCATAGCTGCCCACTGTAATTCCTAAAGAAGAAAGAGGAATTCTGAGGACAGTGTTACAGCTAGAGACATAACCTGCACAATACTGAGTATCAGGGTGCTGAGAGAGGTTTTTCCCATTAGAGAAGGATAATAAGGAGCGTAGACAATAAATAGCAGGCAAAAGGCCTATTTTGGTATACATTTTGGGGAAAGTATTCATGGTCGTGTGGCAGCAGCTACCCCTTTGGCACTGCTGTTCCAAGATATAAGACTTTGGTAGCCAAGAGAAATAAGCTCATAGAGGATAGTGTGATTATGTTCGGGAGGTGCCAGCCCTATCCAGATGTCTCGTGGTGTGGTTTAGACTTAGCTGTTACTCCCTTTCTGAGATGACTGGCTATTCTGTCTCTTACTCCTGAACTCTCTTGATTTTACTAGTCT
Organism: Psilopsiagon aurifrons; assembly: GCA_025447955.1. Classification (NCBI taxonomy): domain Eukaryota; kingdom Metazoa; phylum Chordata; class Aves; order Psittaciformes; family Psittacidae; genus Psilopsiagon; species Psilopsiagon aurifrons. The sequence goes on along the minus strand of JAOEHY010038878.1, from coordinate 12,594 downwards.
TACCCCTTGCTTTCAGGATCATTCCTATTTTCCTTGTCCATCGCCCTGCCAACAACATCCCCTATGCAACGGTGGAGGAGGAGCTGGTTGGGGAGTTTGTGAAGTACTCCGTCAGGGATGGCAAGGAAGTGAACTTCCTGAGGAGGGATTCCGAGGCTGGCCAGAAGTGCTGCACCTTTCAACACTGGGTCTATGAGAAGACCAATGGGAGCTTGCTTGTCACTGACCTGCAAGGTGAGCTGTGTGAGTGCGTGGCACAGGCTGGTGACCTCTCCCAGGCAATGCCTGTAACTGCAGTGTGTCTGTGCCTGTTTTATGCAGCATCTCCTGCAGATTGGAACAAAAGATAGGCAGTCGTAGGGCATTTTTTTTCTATCCTTCAAAGAGAGAAGGGAGGAGAAGAAATGGCTTCCTCACATTTCTTAATGCTTAATGGTCTTGAGATCATCCTTTTCCTGTACAGAAAGCTGCACCTTCAGGATGGGGTTTTGCCTAGGAGCAAGTCAACAAAGGGATAGGTCAAAACCCCCAAGTGTTTGGAGATACTGAATGAGAAAGGGTTTGAGCTCTTGCATCCAGAAAGTGAAATTGAGGTTGTCTGACTATTGCTATTTGATTGGCAAAACAAATAAGCACTTGAGAACATTTTAGTCTGTGTTTGCAAACATCAAACAAACAAAGCCCATAAATAAATATACACAGGGCAGGTGTCAGCAGAGATTGCGTCTGTTCCTTAAAACTGAAGTGTAATCCTCCTTACCCCACGGACTGCCTGCACAGGGGACAAGTTGCACTCTACTTATCACCTGCTATCTGTAAACTACTGGCCTGAGACTGACCTCCAGGAATTGTGAGTGCTACAGAGCACAAAGGTCCTGGTTTTATTGGGATACCTTCAGATGCTTGGGCAAAATGGTGACAAATAATGCAAGCCATGAATTAATGAGCAATATTTAATGCCTCTAGATTTGGTGCTGTTCCAGTGTAACAAGTTCTCTGTTTCCTTGCTGCTTGTAGGTGTAGGAATGAAGTTAACCGACGTTGGCATAGCAACACTGGCCAAAGGGTGAGTGCAAAATGCTTTCTTCACAGCATGGCTTTGCTTTGCACATCAATCTCTTCTCAGTGTGTGCTGGGGAAGGCTGCACTGAAAGCTATTCTTGCTCCAGTGTGGAAGAAAAGCATCCTCATCTGACTCTTTCAACTCCCCTTGGATTGTATTTATGGGAACCATCTATGAGGGAAACACAATCATGTTGTTCTAAAAGGGCTACACTGTAGGTTGGGCTTTGCTTTTGCTTCATGCCTCCCTCAAAATATGCTTGTTCAAAGGGTGTTTCATGCATGAAATCAAGGTCTCTGCTGCCTTACAAGCAGGTAAGTAACTTTGCTTGGTGGTCCATCAGCTGGAGGAAGGCAGGGCTGGAAAAGCAGGGCCAGCACTGGCTCCAGCTCATGATATTTAAGTAGACTTGTTTCCTGGTAGTTTTACAATGACTGCAGGTCTTTATGGGTGATTGAAGCCTTTGTGTAAACCTATAGGCCTTTGAAGTTCTAACTTTCTCTTAAGTCTGTTGATTAAAGCTTTAGTTACACCACAGGCCAAAGGAGCCTTTGACAGAAACAGGCAATGCTGCTGGAAAGGGGCAGAGGATGGGGGTCAGTGCTTTCAAATTCACATTCTCCTTTGAGAAACTTATTCCAGTTTAGTATTTATACTAAAGGAGAAGAACCTCACAGTATCTGTTACTTTAGGAATCTGGGAAAATCCTTAACATTTGCAGCTGGCATCCGTTCAATCCTTCCATTGAGCTGTGGAGCCAAAGTGAAAGCAGGTTAAATAAAGTTGCATCATCCACTTACAAAACACAAGCCATAAAAGTTTCATCTAGGCAACACTTGCCTGGAATCAGATTGATGGAAGTGCTTTAATGGGTGATGTTGTCCAGCTCACTGTGGGCAGTTCCCCCTAGAGAAACACCTACTGGGCTGGGGAAGGGGAGGTGCAGTTAGAAATGACTATGCAGTGCAAGCTGTAGGAAGGATTCTGTGATCACCTATGATCGTATACAAGGGAATATAATTTCCCTTCCTGAGCAACCTCTTAAAATGAGTGTCATTTCAGTTGTCATTTAGCTGATGACATCGCTACAAGACAGCAGGTATTTCCTGGCCCGGTTGGGAGAACAGGCAGAGTCCTACTTAGCCACAAAATACAGTGTGATGCTGGTGTGATTTTAAGATCCAAAAGTGATTTTTGGTGTAATTGCTATAGAAATTGCCAGGAATTACCCCCTTTGCAGGGGAAGGACCTCACTGATTACAGCCAGGTTCTTACCTCCAATTCTTCTAAACCTGGGCCAGTTCCATCAAGGCAAAGCAGAAATATCCTTCGGGGATGCTTTTGTGGTCCTTGAGGAACTCTCCCAAGTTATTCTGCTCTTTTACCCTTCCTACTCCTGTTTTACCAGAGTGCTAGCTGGAAACCGACCCAGAGCAAAGGGTCAGTGATTCCTGAGCGGCAGAAGCTGCAATACAGCTTCTGTCAGCAGAGGGCAAAGCCTCACTAGAAACCGCGCGGCCTGGCAGGGATTTCAGTGAAGCCCGGGGACAAGGAGCACTCCTTTGAACTAGGTCTGTTGTTGAGGCTTTCTCTTTGGCTTTGGTAAGCAAGTGCCCAGGTATTTATCCAGGCACAAAGAGGAGGAACTCAGGAACACTGTGACCCACAGTCAAGGTGATTGATGGGAGTGGTGCTTTCCACATGGGGACCTGACAGTCTGCTTTGAGGGCACTGGTGAGTTCAGTTTAACAACATATGACAACAAGAGCCATTGAATGCAGAGGCTGAGCCTGGGGCCAAATCCAGCACTTCAGGTTTAAGGAAGATTTGGCTTGGGTCAGGTTTAGGGGATGGAATTCTGTCCAGGTTTTATTATCAACCATCTAGTCAGTGAGTAATAGTGTGTGCTGTGCAAAATAACACACTCATGTTTCTCAAGGCTTGGAAGGGTCAGTAGAATGGAGACCTTCCCCACTTACACCTACCACAAGCTATAGAGTGCTTCGAATCAAGCTCACAGGTCCTGCCAGATTACAACAAGCGATGGCCACTAGATCTGTGCAGGACAAAGCACATCTGGAGGCACACAAAAGGGGTCTGTGGGAGTTCTGGAAGCTCTGTTCCAGCCCCTGGTCTCACATCTGTAGGCTGGATTTCCTTGGGCTGTCTGCACCCTGCAGGGTCAAAGCACGCTCATTCATCCTCTCAGCAACCAAAGGGCAGGAGTGTTACCTGGGGCACATCTGGAGCAGCAAGGACATGCGCAAACTGTTGTGTCAGGTGAAGGGAAGGGGGGATGGCTCACTCAGGAGCAAAGCTAGGGAATAAAATCCCTCACATGGTCTGTCTCTTGCTCACAAGATTGTTGCTTTCCTGCTGCAGCTATTTTTTGCACTTGTTGAGTTCTAAAGCTGTAGTTAGTATAGCAGAGCCTTCAATTGTACATTTAATGTGTCTCTTACTGAGAGTACCCTTGCAGCTACTGTTTCTGCTCCTGGTTAAGATGTTCCTCCAAAGACATACAGGAAGTTCCAAATAGAGATAGGAAAGGCATTTAGGCGGATTTGTATTCACTGCATGAGAAAAGCTCAACCTTTTCATTCCAAGATGATTTCCACAAAGAAATGAGTATTCTCAGAATGTAACAGCATGAGGAAAGCACATGAAGAAGCCACCAGCTCTGCCGTAGCTGGTTCCTGGAGCCAGGCGCAGTGATATCAAGAGGTTTTCTTGCTGAGCACAGCCAGGTTTGCCCCTGGAAGCTTAGGAGCATACATACGTGCAGCTCCTCTGGTAAAGGAGCTCAAGGATAAAGCCTCAAGTCTATTATTTCTCCAAAGGAGGGAGAGAACAGTTCGTGTCCTGCTGAGCTCAACAGTGGCTCCCCACTTCAACATCATTTGGGTAAACCAGCAGGTATCTTACTTGGAGAGGAGAGGAAAATAACCTCTTAGCCCTTTGGGGTTCATCTGGCTGCCTATGGCAGTTGGCCGAGTAGTTTCTCTGGAGCAGGCTCACAACCTGGTTGTTAGAGATGCAGAATAGGGCAGTTAGATATAAATGGAGGCAGATACCATCCCCTTTTGCAAGGCATTTTGTTGTCTTTTCCCCATTGGCACCATCCTTCTGTAGAAGAAATCCTTATCTCTCAGAAAGAGATTGACCTTCTCAGAGCACCAGTGTTTTCTTTAGCACTTTGCAACCTGGAGGAGAAAGGAAGTTCTCTGGAATGCTGCAGTGAGTGGGTTGTGCTAATTTCAGTGCTAAAGCTTGTTGGGTTTGTGTAATGATAACTCACTGCTCACATCTGAGGACATTGTGTGTCCAGGGAACCAGGAGAATAGGGTTAGGGTTAGGGTTAGGGTTGTTGCCTGTTTGTTGCTTGTTGCCTGGTTTCCTTCCCCTCCTGATGGCTGCGTTTGATTTTCTGCAGCAGAAACAGCAGTGCTTGGTGTTCTCCAGTTGCTCGTGACCAGCAGCCACGGTCTGCCTCCCTATGCTGAGAATGAACTTTGAAATCCCATCTGGCTTTTTCTTTTCTTTGTTGCTACAGATACAAAGGGTTTAAAGGCAACTGCTCCTTTTCCTTCATTGAGCAGTTCAGAGCCCTCCACCAGTGCAATAAGTACTGTGAGATGCTGGGGCTGAAATCCCTCCGAACCTCGCACCAGAAACAGAGGAAAGCAACAGCCGTGAAAAACAAAACCCTTCCAACCTCATCATCTATGAAGAAAACAGTGCCCAAGAAAGCCCGAGAACCCAGAGACTTCATTGCTTCAGAGCACTGAGTTGCACTGTCTCACCCTCTGAACCTCCTCCTGGGGACCTGTAGTAGTGATGGGCACCAATGACCTGGGGGGACAGCTTCAGGCTTTTGCCTCCTGATGTCATTCTGGAGGCATCCTCATGCTGATGCCAGCAGCAAAGGAAGGAGCTGATTTCATGGTCATGGCGCCTGGGTTTTAAGACCAGGCAAGGTTTTGAAGACACTCTAAGCCATCTGCCTGGAGTATCTTACAACCCTTCTATGACTTGGTGTCTGCACATTTTGAGACTGGACATGGAGTGCAGCACATGTCACTGGAGAACATCTTCCCTTCCTTGTGTCTGTGCCTGTGAGCCTGTGGGTTCAGCTGCTAGAGAACCTCCACATATTTAAGCTGTCACTTACTACAAGTTTTGCACAGTGTTGATGCTCAGGCTGCTATAGAGAATTTGTTTTCTTTCCCAGGTCTTTGTGCACTGTAGTCCCACTATAATTCCCCTCTTGTAATTGTTTCTCCCACTTACATGTCTTTTAATACAAGACAAAGCCATTCATGGCCGGAGGTATCTGTCTTCTTTCCCTTTCCCCATTAGTTAGCATATTTAAGGTCCTCACTAAGTGGTGTCATCAGTTTAAGGATGGGCAACTTGTGCGGTTCTCCAGAGAATTCCTTGGTTTCCATGCAAGCTTCCTTGAATCCAAATTAACCCCATGACAGCACTGTTGTAGGGTAGAGGTATGGAGTCTGCATGTTGTCACACAGATACCAGCTGAAATAAACCTTTACCCACAGGGGTATTTCACCTCACAGCACTTCCAACTAGAAGTACCATGGCTTCTCTGTATGGCTGAGAGCTGGTTTTGAAGGAACATGACAGAACCTCTCTGCTGAACAGACATGATTCATCTAGGATGCCTTGGCAGGGCCACAGCTGGAAAGGGATACTGAGCTCCACTGACCTGAGTGTAGCCTACATGGAGATTTGCAGGCAGAGGGGGGGAGGATGCACATCACAGGACTGCACTGAGTTTACTGGAGGTGGCTGTAGAAGATGCAGTGTGTAACAGAGCACGCGAACACTGAGCATTGGCATGGTTCTGTGATTCTGGACCCAGACCTCATTCTGTTTGTGTTTCTGGTTTGAGGGATTGGTTATTTGTCTTTTCTCTTCCAACTGGACTCGACATCTGTACTCAGAAGCTGATCTTCATTCTCTATTATTGATCTTGCAGGGTAGCTGTGAAAGTGGAGCTCTATCTAATGACAAGCCATCATATTTGGATTAAATAGTCATACACCCAGCCAAAATGGGTGCTCAGGGTTTTATTGAACTTTGTGAATAGACATACTGCATTACTGATATGTTACAACACTGCATGAGTCACCATTCCTCAATTCCTGTCAGTGGGAAGCCTAAATGGTGATGAAGGGGAAGGCAAATAGGAACCCCTGGCAATAGGCTGCTTTGAAGCTGACATTTCTCTGTTCTAGAACAAAACCTCCATCTCTAACAATGTCATGTGGTGCTGTTAAGATTCAGCCTTTGCCCTGGAGTTCAGCTACATGTACAACTACACATTAGTAGCTACCACAAGCAGAAGGTGCTTCACTGATTAACTCAGGTCAGAGCCATGTCCACAGCCTGCAAACTCCTGTTCCATTAGGGTGCTCAGGGGGTTGTGCTTTGGTGTATGTAAGGCAAGTGGAGGAGTCTTTGCCTCTTACTTGTTTGGTTGTTGCCCCGTCCCCTGTTCCCCCTGTCTGTCCTGTCCTCCTGTCTGTCTGCTTCCACAGCCAGGAACTCCATGGCAGTGCAGGCCCCTCTTAAAACACCCTCAGTTCCCTACTGATGTGTCTGGGTCATGATATGAGGAGAATTTGCTAACACCAGGATATTCCTATCCATCTGTCTGTCCAAGGTTAGTATTTATTGTTCCTGACAGCAAAACTGGACCAGGAAGGAGGAGGCCAGTGGGTCAGTATGTACTGGAGGGATGGTATCAGGGAGGGGGGACAGCAGTCTCTCTCAAAAGGGACTTTATATCCCTTGGAATGATGTTAGAGGGACCAGGAGCATGTGGTGTTCTCCTTTGTCCTCCCACTTTGAGAGGGACAACTGCCTCTGTACCTGGTGTTTGTTTGGGACAGCAAGCTTGGAAGAGGGAAGAAAGCAACAACAAGTCTTTCTTCTTCCTGTGGGAAGGAAGCTTTATCTTCTTCCTTTGGCAAGAGCTGTTCTGCAAGGTTACAGCACTGCAAGGCAGAGGAAAGGTGGAGTCTAGAAGGTTCCCCGCCCCACTGCAAATCAGAGCACAGTGATCTGTGAGCCTAAATCTTGGCTTATTCAATGGGATTTTGGCTTCCCAGGGCAGCGCTGGTGCCTGGCTGTCATTAAACCCTTTGAAAGCTCCAACAGGTGCTTCTCACTGCAGTAGTTTTCAGGAGAATTTCTATGAGGAATTGTGAGCATTCCCAAGGTGGCCTTGTGTTCCAGGAGTAACCACAACCCCACTGATTCCAATGATAACATTGGAATGATGATGCCTTGTGTTGCTTGCTTTACAGCTTTGCTCAGAAAGGAAAGGGCTAAGTCATGCTGACACGCATGTAGGAAGCACATTTATTCCTCATAGTGGTGGAGAGCCCATTGCTGCTGCTCATGTTCCTGCTTTGAACTGATGCCTTGTCCACCATAGCTATTTAGTGTGATAATGGCGTTTGATAGACTGGACACAAACACCATTGTCACACTCCACAGCTCTGGAGGTAGGAGAAACTTAGTCCATGGAAGGAGTGCTATAGGTACACGGCAGACTTCGGGGGGGAGGGCTTCACAGACCTGCAGAACATAAAGACCATGGTTATGCAGATTTATACCCGGTACATCAGGAGCCTCATCAGGGAGGAACCCTTATGTTAGAGTTCATATTTGTTCTCCGTATACTTGTTTTTACCAGCATTTCAGAGCTATGGATATTCAGTTGTGTGTCACCATCACATCTGAGTACTGCAGGGAAGCAGAGAAGAGAAAGAGGAGCCCAGGGAAGGCAGGAGAATAGAAACCAGAGCTTGGGTGAAGAGTAGTAGCCTTTGTATCTTACTCTGCCGGGTGTCCGCTTTTCCCTCAGTCTGTAAAGACTGTCAGCCAGTGTGAGCATCTGTGCAAGATCACACTGGATATGAAGTGGAAGAAATGCTGACCTGTGCAGGAAGAATGTAGCTTTGGGAAGGTGCAAGCCAGCTAGTGAGTGTTCACTAATCCGAATAGCAAAAGAGTAGGACTAACTAACTGATAGCTGTAATGAAGCCTGCTTTCTTAATGAAAGCTGTCCTGCTGCTGTGTCACACAGAGATTCAGCTCACTCTATTCTTCAGCATCAGAAGGCAAAGGAGCACAAGTACAGTACACTGCTCTCTAATTCATCCCAACATCGGTGTTCTTTCCCCTTACCTTTCCTCAGACCCATTTTACTCAGCTTCCTCTCTTCAGCAGAGCAGTAATCAGGTAGGATACTACTTAATTGCTGAGGAGCAGCCTGACAGGCCTTGGCAGCTACAGTGTGAAAAGCTTCATTGGGAAATGTGTGTGACAGCAGGTATGGCGCAGCTGCAAGTAGGCAGCTTTATAGTTCCACAACTGCATGGATGCTTCCAGCAATTCGATAGGAATCTTCCCAAGACAAAAGGTAATGAAAGAAAGACAATGGCCACTAGTTTTTAGTACTGGAATGGAGAAAAACTCCTAAAAACCCTTGAACAATGGGAAAGTTACAGGTTGGTGCAGGGAGAAAGCGGAAACATCAGAGAAAAGGAACTGAATGCCCTTTTTGCTTCTCTTCTGCTACTCATTGGTTTAAAGAGGGTGACTGAAATGTTCTTGTTGAGCAGACAGCTGTGAAGAGCAAGGGGGTTTTTCAAGAAGTATCTTGACAGATCCCAGACCCTGCCCCTTCTATAGATCCAGATGTAGAAGATTCCTGTATCCCTACGGAAGCGTGACCACACAGTCAGCTCAGCAGTCAGAATTCACCTGCACTGGTGATTTCTGTTCCTCCATTTAGCATTTCTCTTTCCTCACAGGAACTAAGCATGGGAAGCACTTACCTGAGCCAGCTGGCAAGTGAGCCTCTTGTGCATCCTTAGGGCTTGGCAGGACTGAGGTGCTGCTGCAGCTTTGGGGGGGCCTTGGAGGAATTGGGTTCCTTTTGGAAGTCACCAGCAGTGGGGAGCTGTGCAAAGCTCTGTTCGCAGGGGCCACTTTTCCCTGCCCTTTATGGGATCCTGAGCTTTGAAAGTAAACATTTCCTTCTTTCTCTGATAAGTCCTATTAAAATATTGATCTGGGGGAGGGAGATGGCCCTCACTGCAAGGGCCAGAGTCACCTTTAGTCACACTGAGCAAGGGAAAGAGCTCTGCAATTCCCATTTGCTCTGTCCCCTCAGAGAGAGCACAGGAGGGTAGGGAAAGCTGCAAAATCCAGGGTATTTCCAGCTGCCTCTTGTGCTTAACCCTAATGGATAGTGGTTAGTCTTCAGCTTAGATGATTGCTTCTTCCAGGGAGATGATTTCATCAACACCTCAGATCACAGGGCTAACTTACTCTCAATGCTGGGGTTTACCAACCTCTTTCCCATTGTTAATGTTGATTTACTGCCTTTTCTGGACAGGAACTTTCAGAACTCAAAGAGCCTGTCATGTTTGTCATGGGGTTCACTTTCCAGCTATGAGATGGGGGAAAAATCCAGCTTTAGCTGAGCTGATCTGGACACCAGTGGCAAACCAGGTATTACACTTACACACACGTTTCAGCACCTGTATTTGTAGGTTCTTAACAGTCTTATCACTGCACATCCAGTTCAAGAACAGCTTTTCCCCTTAGAAAACCTCCATAATTTATAATTCTCAGGGATTTAATGGCACAGTTTCATAAGCTTAGTTGTAAAAGCCGTGTCAGCTGGTATTGTGGATGATAGGACTGTCCTCTTTCCAGTTTTGGTGCAGAAAGACTTTGATTAGCACAAAGCACAGATGAATAGTGCTGCCATGGATCTCCTTAGAACTCCTCCTGAGCAGGGCCTGCTTTGCAGTTGGCACTGTATGGGTTTGGGGGGAAAGTCTCCCATTTGGGACTTGTACATGCAGACCGTGTAAAGCTGACAGAATTACTAGTAGTAGTTGCCCCACATCAGCAGAGAAAGGCTAAAATGTGCCACTTGGAATCACAGAGGCAGCCCCACTTACTTCTGGGTTGTGTTCCAGGACAAAACGGCAATGTGTAGGCAAAGCACTGCCCTGGAGCTGGAGCTGAACAGCCTTGCAACACTGGGTGCTGCTGCAGTTTGGCTCCAGCTCTTTGCAATGGAATGCCAAAGGATTTGGCAATTCCTGAAAAAAAAAGAAGAGAACTGGTTTGCTGAAATGTTACGAAAGGTGACACAAGGACGGATAGCGCAACACACATTGCACATGCATCCCAGCGCCAAATGCTTCCCTTGAAATCCATAGATATGACCCCAAGTGAAATGATCTGACTTTGAAGCTCAATCTGACTTTGAGGCTGGCAGAGGACTGAGTCCTGTGGCCTCCAAAGGGCCCTAAATGGTGCTGTGATTCCATTTTATGGGCATAGCTCCTGGTGACCAAGGTGTCACTATCCAGAGGGTGAAATTTCATCTATATGAGCGTTCCCTCTGATCATTTTCTTACATAAAATGTGGAGGATACAAAGAGTGAAACAGAAACCTGAGGAATGGAGACAGTTCTGTGTGGAAAGAGTGAGAGCACAACTCCCAAACTGAAGGAGTAATCCCTTCCTACAGGGGGAAGCTTTTCATTGCAAGCAGGGAGAAGCTGTAAGGGTTGTGAGTGCTATAAATCCCTGTGGAAGAGTAAAATCCCCAGCCATGGGAGCCCTGATTCTGCAGTCCTCTGGAACCCTGATATTTAACAGTTCTCCTTCCCCGGATTCCAGCCTCAGAACTCTTACACTAATGGCCATTCCCAGATGGGAACTTGTATCCGTATGGCGTTACTCCAGCCCTATCTTTATTGAGCACAGAATCAATACTCTTGATCTGATTTGGTTTGGCTGTTTCATCTGTGGAAAAATCCTGTGTCAGCCTGCCAGTGGTGGGATGGCTTCCTTGGATCCAGACTTCCAGACAGAGCTGGGTTGGAGGTTTAGGCTGGATCCTTTTATGGAGAAAACTGCCACATACTCAGCGTTGTAACTGAATTCATCCCTTTGCTGTGACCTGTTGATTCCAGTGAACCCATGCTGACTTTCGTCAATTTAGGGTAATAACCATAGAGCTTTTAGAGGGAATTGCATCAGGAATTCAAATGGGCAGAGCTGGTGTTTGTCTGTTTATCCCAGATTACTCCAGTATTCAAGGGGCATCAGGCACTCAAGGAAGCATCTTTACCACTGCTAATACCACAATGTGATAGACAAAGGTGAGGCATATGTAGTGCCAGGCCAGTGTAGATTGTGGAAGGGAGGATGCTGTGACCCTTGTAAGTGAATGGCCAGCAGTTAAAGATTACCTGTTCTGGTCATTGTGGCTACTCAATAGAGAAAGATTAACTCAGAGCAGCATAAAGTAGAGCAGAGGTGTTTAACCTGGAAACCTTGATCCCTTCTGCTTGCTGCTGGGGCTCAGTAAATGGGATTGATTGGACTTTCCCAATCACGGTACTCATTACATCAGTTCCAGACTGTAATGACTTGCCATGGGGCACATCCTGCACGCAGAGCTGGTGTTGAGGATCATGTGCAGATGGCAAGTGTCAAGTCTGACTGGCAATATACATCCATCGCATTGCTGTTCCCAAGGGAAATAGCTGGGGGTGGGATTGAAGCAAGCCTGATGTAAGCTAACAGGTAAACCTGACCTTTATGTACGTACTCTCTGAAGCTGGGGCAGAGGATAGCAGTTCCCCGTCCTGCTCTATAGGGAGTTCTCTTGCTCTGCAGCCCTTAAGTGCAAGGGATTTAGTCAATGTGCCACAAAGAGTTCCATGATCAGAGAAATGTAAGTCGATTTCTGCCTCACCCTTCACTCTGAACTACATTAGGTACTGATGCGCTGCACACATGGGGTACGCAAAGTTTAAGCTTAGAATAGTAACTAAAGACTGGTCATTTGATTTTGGAATCCAAATCCCATTGGGATCATCCTCAGGAACCACCATGGTCAATCAAAGCTTGGCTCAGCAGTGGCCTGTGCCACCTGCCTCAGGAAGATAAGAAACCCCCCTCAGCATCTGCTGCCTCCTCTGGTCTATGCATGGGCTCACTTTGATAACTCACTGCCTTCTGCTCATGGGTGGCCATGGATCACGCACCGGGGGGTGGCTCTCCTCTCAGCACAGAGGGATCTGCACACCACAGCCATGGCACAACCACCACCCCGCGGTGAGCACCTGCAGGGAGCTGTGCGTGGAGCAGGCTCAGCTCAGCGTGAAGGACATGGCTGCCGATGAGGAGAAGCGACTTTATTGATTTACAAGTAAAAGCCCCATTTAAATCCTCTGCAGGGGCTTGGTAAGACTTTAGTGGCCAGAAGAGTGGTAGCTGCCGTTCCCGCTGCCATTCCCAGCCCCAGGAAAGGTGTCTGCAGCATCCGCAGGTGCCTATGGCAGCTGTGGGGCCATGGCGCTGCCTGAGGGGCAGGGAGGGCCCAGGGGGCGCTATAGAACCTTCTGGAAGGGGCGGGGGGCCCCAGGGGGCGCTATAGAACCTTCTGGAAGGGGCAGGGGGGG
>JAOEHY010038876.1:0-31080 GCA_025447955.1 Psilopsiagon aurifrons | reverse complement strand
GTACTAAGCAGTAACTAAAACATTGGTGTTATCAGCACTGTTCTCAGGCCACAAGTCAAAAACACAGCGCTGCACCAACTAATAAGAAGGAGAAAAATGACTGCTACTGCTGAACCCATGACAAGTGTTTCTAGCTATCCAAATAGATAGACATGGCCAGGCACCCTTCCCCTTGCAGTCCTTCCCCCCTGCACTGCACCATCTCCAGCTCCTGTACTGCCAGGGGCAGCCTGGGTACCTCCTCCCTCATGTCCCTTTTCTCCTTATTTCACCAGAAATAAGTCAGAGGGCATAAAGGTCCCCTGCCACTTCTTTCCGCATCTCCAGTGACAAGCTAAATTGTAGTACATGTGAAAAGATGTGTGCAGTTTACTCCCTGGAACATCTCTTTTAGTATTAGCAAATACTGACCTTCTCTGGAAGTGTTTTGAACGTGATCAATGCTTCAGTAGGGTGAGGGATGAACCACAAGTTGAGGAAGGTGCATCCATCTGGAGAGAGCAAAGCCAGTAGTGATTGAGGATGGAAGGATCTGAGTTGCTGGGAGAAGTGAGAGGCATTTAGCATTTTGAGGCTTCTTTCTGCCTGCCACTTCCCAGAAAGATATTTTTTTAAAGTTTGATAAAACAGTTATTTGAACGTAAGATTTGCCTCAAAGATTTGGAGCAAATGTGGTTTAGATATAACATGATTTAGCTTTGATGTGAGAACACAAGGTAAAGGTCTGACCTCCAAAACTTCCTGCATTTGAGAGAAATTGGAAAGAAACTTTCTTTGAGCATCTGATTCAGAAATCAAGGATGTGAGCCGCTGTGCTGAGGACATTCAGGATCTCTTCCCCTGGGAACATGCTTTTGCTGTCTAGAACAGGAGACAGGCAGGGCAAAGAAGCAGACAGGCATTAAGTCTGTCTCATTATTTTAAAATATGATGTGCAATTACTAGTAGAGAGCCCACTTTTTTTTTTTTTTCCCAGAAGATATGAAAATTCAACATTTATTACATTAATAATGTATTTTCCTGCTTTTATATACAATGTGCCATTTCTTGTCTTCACATACACAAAGTATAATAAGCAGCTAGTACATTCGGAAAGAAGAGATATAAATTCAGCTTGGAGATTAAGTTCAGCTCTTTCTGAAGTAACTTTTGCAGGGGTTTTAATCTTTTCTTTTTCCTTTTGTCTGAAAAAAAAAAAAGCAATCCTGAATGCAGAAAACAGACCTTAGATTTGGGTGGGATGGAGTAATGAAAGGCTAAATACTCTGTGTCGTAAGCACGGAAATTATATTTGGGCAGGGTTTGTTTAACCAGCTGTGCCCTACTAACTTTTGCCCAAGAATGATAAGCACAAATTGTACCTAAGGAAACCACATAAGGGGTGAGATTAGTATTCACAGTCTCCATTTCCTCCACTTTACATCACAGCCCATAAACGATACCAGCAGGGAGAGAGCAAAAACCATGACTAAGGTTTCTTCTGAAGGCAGAAGCACACGCACCATCCAGATGTGCTTCATCTTTACAGCCTTTGGCTGACACAGACTGTGGGCAGCCTGCCACAAATGCTGTACTTCCCCACCTCACCACAGGATGTTAAGGGTGACTTTTTGGTAGCTGTGTTTGCAAAGGAGTCCCAACACTATGTCACCATGCTATGATGTGGCACCTAACTTTTTCAGAGAGAAAATAAGGACAGCTCACCACATCCAGGTAAGCCCAGGTGCTGCCCAACCCAGCAACATGTAAACCATTTGCAGTGCCATTTCCCAAGAAACAGCTAAAAAGCAATTTGATACCAAACACAACAGATTTTCTACATTATTTAGAAAAAAAGTCTAAAACCTCCCAAAACACCCCATGGATGCTATGTCTCGCTCATGGGGTGACTAGTAGTTTTAAAATACATATGAGTAAAAGCTATGACCTGGTTTCATATGTGAAATCTGGAAACAAAGAAGAAGGCTGAGGGAAGGGAAGAACAGGATGGCACCACAGAACAAAACCCACGGCTCTCCTGCTTCTAATATTTACTTTTAAGGCAGCAGTTGCTGTGGGAGTCTTTTACGATCTTCTGTAAGATAGCATTTCTGCTGTAGCCACTGCTTCTGCTTTTCCCTAAGAGATACTCCCAAGGCTTAGGTAAGCCAACAAGGGCAGATGTATTCACAGCCTTCCCTTAATTCCATGGCAGCTGGACTCTACATAACATAAAGATACCAAAATCAAGAAGGATAGGGGGTTCACTCAACCAAATGCGGATGTTGACAATATGAGCACCTCCACTGAGTGCCCAGAGAGAGAAAGGGGCATTTCCAGGACACAACTAATCCCATCCAAAAGCCAGAGTCTGAAACAATCATCCCTTAGTAGCACTTATTAGGGGAGCTTAGTCTGATACAGGTGTCTAAAGTTAGGTGGGCTATTCTCAAACATTTCCCATTGATGTTCATAAATTTTAGGCTTATGGAAATATATATATATTTACAAAAAAATTTTCATTATAACTATTGTCTTTTCTCGTGCTCCTTCCCCAGAGTCTCTTCTTTGCTTTCTTTCTTTCTTCTTTATTCCATCTAATTTTTCTCTTTCTCCTCCTCTTTATTCTCCACCTATCTTTTTTCCTCCCTCCATTTCCTCCACTGTATCTAGCCACCTTCATCCCCACTTCATCCACTCTTTCTTCCACCCAGCTGCAGGAGGTCCTTCTCAGAGAGAGGGAGGGAGGGAGGAAGGGAGGGACAGGGAAGGCAGGACCTGCCCACCCTCCAAGCACCTGGCAGCCACAAATGCAGATAACAAGATTAGCTCAGAAGATAAGAAGGCAATTAAATTAATGTCCTGCTATAACCCTCTAAATGCAGGCAAGGTGGAAGCTAGATTTCTGCTTTCATCGTAACTAATTGACAGTTGCTGTCTGCAAGCTGCTTCTTAGCTTCAGTTAAACAACAACAGAAAATGAAACACTGACTGGTAATAACTGATAAGGTGGTGACAAAAAAGTTCAGAGGAGATGAAAGGGCAGGAGCCATTTTAATTAAAGCCTTTTCTCTAGCTCCCTGCAGCTCCCTTTCTGGCACCAATACCAGTTTCTGTGTGGGCCCATGCAGGGGAGTGGATGCAGGTATGAAGGGCACGCTGCAGTGGTCCCCATGCTCGTTGCCCTCTGAACACCTGCATATCTGCCTTCCTCCCCCACGTAAGGATTTGCCTGTCGCTTCCTTTGTACATCAAACAGAAAAAGCAGCATGCTATAGCAAGTGATATGAGAGTGAGTGTGGCTGGACTGCAGGCTGCTGGAGAGACACGGACAATGTACAGGCATCCTCCTGTGAGCCACCAGGAGCAGCAAGGCTTTTCTCCATGGGGAGAGAAAGGCGGGGGGAGATGGGCATTGTTCTCAGACTAAAGCCAAAACACAGCAATGTATCAGCTACTAGAAAGGCAAAAACCATAACTGTTAAACTGAAACCAGGACAGTGTCAAAGCACAGGAGAAGAAAGAGCAAGCTCAGAAAATTCTGGGTTTATTTTAACAAAAAAAAAGAAAAGGGCCTATATATGCATACATGATTATTTTCTAGGATGTCTCATTGTTTAAGATGTTTCATTTTAAAGTGCAAAAGGACAAAGTGTAACTGCTTATAAGTTGATATGCTTATATTAACATTTTTTTAAAAGTGTAATATACATTACATATAGTATAACCCAATTAAGTATTATAAGGTACTGAAATAGTTTCTTGCTGTTGAAAAGTTACAGGTCCAAAAGGCACAAGCCAGAATCTGATGAGGGCACACAACGCTAAGACTCACAGATCTGCATGTTGAATATCCCAACAGTCAGTGCTCTGCAAGACTTCCTTTGTTACAAGATGGCTACTCCTGAGATGCACCATGGCTTTATTCTTTGCTCAACATCCCTCTGACACAAGAGTAGCAGGTAGTGCATGGCATGAACTGCAGAAATGTAGGTTCTGCAGCTGAGCTCAGCTCTTCTGTGCAAATAAATCATGTTTGATTCAGTCCTTACTAATAAACTAGAATGGCAACCAAAACAGTTGCTATGAGAAGTCACCACTCTTGGTCCTGACTCCCAAACGAGTTCAGGGCAGAAGATGGACACTCCATAATCTTGACCCCCCAGACTGAGCCTGGTGTGAGGGGTAGCTTGAGCTTGAAATGTAAGTCTATTAAAGCATTTTGCTGTAGGATTACTACTACCTTTTCTGTTACTGTGTCCAGAGAAGGTCCCTTCTAAAACTAACAGTGAATCTGTCACATATGGCCCATGTACAACTTTTTATGATAATATGCAAAATGCTATAGAGCTTAAAAGCCTCTCGGGGCATCTGAGACAGGGTGCAAAAATACAGTGGCTTAGACAACATCCAAAAAAAGTAGGTAGCTAAAGGAAGAAAAACTGCCTGTACCATGGGACTGTGATGGGGTTTCTTCCCAGCAACTATTACCAGCCAGGTAAGAGCTACCTCAAAACTGGTGTAGCTCCACAAGACTGCAGCTGGCATGCAGTTAAAGAACATGGAAGGGGCAACAATCACTTTCTCAGGTATCTTGTTGAACCATGTTTTATTTGTTGGGCTTGTAACAATGCTCCCAACCTTTGTTATCAGAACTAAAGCTTTTGCCTGACCTTATCAAATGTTCTTCCTGTGTTTGCTCCTGAGCCTCTCTACTGCTGGCGGACATGATGATCAAGAGCGAAACCAGTGTGCTGGGGACTACTTTCACATCCGAAACCATCTGCCTGCTCATGCTAACATGGGCAACCCAGAGATTTACAGTCAGCAGAAGGGCTTGCCTTGCAAGCCACAAGTTTTGAGGAGGGAGATCCTTGTGACATGGCCAAAATAATGTCCCTTGTAAAAGGAGCAGGTGATACAGGATCATCTGCTACTCTGTGGTGCGCTCTTCCTCTCCTTTCCTAGCTTCTGACAAGTCACATTCCCACAACTTATTAACAGGTTTCATTTAAATCTTAAATAAATAAAATGTAAAAGCTAAAGTACCCTCACTGCCTAGGCTTAATCATTAAAGCAGAGGATTTACATCCTGAAAATGAGACTGTCCGTTTGTTTTCCCTTTACACTTAGTGCTGAGATTAGAAGCAAGCAAATTTCCAAAGTTTTCCTTCTCCATATGCTGGCTTTTACAGGAGACTGACTTTGCACATTCTTCATCCATCAAAAATTTCCTGAAGACTGGCAGAACACACTGCTTAGGGCACTTTCAGACTATCATTCCTTTTACAAACATGGAACAAACATCCCAGCTTTACTAATATGCACTGACTGAGGACTGGACCCTAGGAACATGCTTTCAAACATGATACAAACCTCGGATCAGCTGCAAGGTTTTCCATGCTCTTCTTTTCCTTGAGATAGTCCAATTATGAAGTACTTGTCTCTGATGACAGGGAAATCATCTAAGAGGCTTCTTAGGCTATTATAGTACCCAATGAGCCGACCTCTCAGGGCATGCTGATTCAGTCTAAAAAGGTATAACGAAAATATGTAGCATTGTGCGGGGTGTCATCCGTCCATATAAGCTCTACCTTTGTTGAACCTTCTTTCTTTCTATACGGACATCTTTGGCATCTTCTACAGCAAAATTTACAGGCTATGATTCCTCTGTAGATGCAGTGAGATGAAAATTGTGAAAATGACATTTAAGAACGAAGGTAAATTTTAGATCTAATGCTTTTCATCACACAGATACCTTTACAATGCTTTAGAAATCTCTGCAAATTAATTCAGCAGCTGCTTTGTGGTAGCCGTTGATACAATTTTACAATACTTACAATAACTTGCAATGTTAATACTTACAATAAGGAAGCAGAAGCAGGAAGGAGCTAAGTGAGAAGACAAGTTAATTACAGAACTGGGAATTAGACAGTGTGACTCTGAGTCAGATTTCATCGTCACTGCACTGTGCTGAAATTCTACCCCAACCCCTGGCTACAAGGTGCCTCCAGACCCATAGGTCTGGCCTTACCTACACACTTGATAAACTGTACCTGGGTTAAAGGTAGACTGCATCTGCAGAATGACACAAATCTACGTCATTTGCAAAACACAGCTTACTAAAACTGTTGCTCTACTTGCAGCTCGCTCTTTGCCCTGCTCTTTCCAAGGGCTGCTTGGTGCCCCTCTGCATACCTGGGCATATGAGGACAAGGCAGACGTGGATGCTGGCCACATGCCAGGTTCTTGCTCAGCCTTTTGACAGAGTGGATGTGGAACATACCATAGATAGCTTCATAACAGGCTATGCACTTTGGCAGAAAGGTAACACATAAAAACTAATCTAGGGTGGTATATAAAGGATGATCTGTTTCTCAGTAAAAGTAAACTAGAAATAGCCTGTTTCCTTTTTTCTTTTTTCCTTTTTTATTGTCATATGTGCTCAACCTCATGATATTGTGTGCAAGACAGAGGTCCCAGAAACATAAACTTAAGTGGAGTAAAATCCGTAAAACACTGAACATTGACATATGAACACAGGATTAAAAAACCCTAAAATCAAGTCCACCTCAGTTTGAAGTTCTGTTTTCTCCCAAGTTGCCTTACAAACTAGACTGAATTCAGATGACAGTACATCCTACTCATTCAGTCCCTGATCTACTGCACATTATTACCACTACAATTCATCACTGGTGTCAATTATGTTTATCTGGCATTTCTGCTGAAATACCAAAAAAGCGTTGCTGCTCTCTGCCTCTATTTAGCACCCCACCATCAATCCTTTCTTCTCATAATAAAAGTGAGTGCCATATTTCCTACTCACCAGCAACATGGCTTGTAGTGCCTCTACTGTTATCCCACCGAAAATGCTCTTTTCCTCAGCTTGCAAAATGGCTTACAGGTATATTCATCATATTTTGAATAGAAAGTCCCTAACTTCATATTATCCATATGAAAAAGATGCCCTCAGAGCAAGAATTATCTCCAAAACATGATGTATTTGTATGGAAATGTCTATGCTAGATCAATATTTAAGCATATATTTAAACATATAGTAAACATCTATATCAGATATACTTATGGCAATATTCAACAATAATGTCTCTCTTGAGTTTTAGAACTTCATCCTATAAAGAGACAATATTTTTTTCCTTAGTATCATGTGGGACTTACATGTACTGAGAAAATAACAAAGCCAAAACGCTTGTAATTTTTCTATTAATATCATTTAAAAATCCCCTCCAGATCATGTGCAGTAGTACAAATATTTAAACTATGAAATTCCAAAACTTTAAGGAGGTTAAACATCAAGCAGTATTTCAGCCAGTATGCCAGACTCAGCAGACAGTTAAGGCAGTCTTGTAAATAAATTCAGAATTATTTTATTCAAGTGTTTTTCATATAATTTTGTTCACAAATTCTGTAATATTTCCCCAAAGAATCTGCAGCTAGCGCTTCTTTTCTCATACACTCACATAGCATACTAAGCTGGCAAAAAGCTTATCAGTATGTTGAAAAAAAGAATTTATGCTATTTAAAAAAAACAGAATAGCCGTTAAGGGTTTGAGTAGAATGAGTTTGATTTTACTGACTGGTAAACTCTTAAAGGCCATGCCTAACCTGTAGTGTATTCAATGCAAGTTACACAGTCACAAGCAGTTTAATACAGGATATACGTTCTCACCTTTAGACACTAAATAAAGAGGAATTTGCAAAAGGCAAAATCTATACCCATTGTGATATACTTAGAAATATTTTTTTTTTAACTATCACATCTTCTTCCAGAATAAAATAATAAAACTGCTAGAAATACTCATTCAAAGATCCTTCCTAACATAGTGTCTGTCTCTAGCTAGGACCACTATTGGATGCTTTCTACATAAAGGCCCAGAAGAGTTCTGTACCTATCAGCATAGCTATAGCCAGATTTTACCTCCTTATGTAGGAGTGAAATAGTTTAGGAGCAATGCCCATTAGCATCCACCACCTTAGATAGCCATGTGTCTGCAGACAGCTGCTATTTTCCATGCACCTCTCCATCACAAGCATTGCAGCCATATCCATGGGAGACCACGGGGAGACAGCACAGTGGAAGAAGGTTCACTTGAGTCTCCAGAGGCAAATGCACCAAAACGACCCTTACCCAGCACAGGGGGCTTGGCCAGTCTGTAAGAAATACCTTTTAATGGTACAGAATAAGCCTGGAGAACTCCAGGGGAAAATAAAGGGGCTGGTGTGGTTGCAGCAGCAGATCTCTTTCGCTCCTAGAGACTGAATTTCTTCTACTTGCTGAATTGCTCCAACTTGTTAGACTTACTTACATTTCCTTCCTAAAATATCATGAATATCAATTCTGTGCTTGCTCTCATAAAGACTGACTGCTCTTCCCACTAAATCAATGCAGATTTGCAGTTCTATATGATTTCATTTGCTCCAGCTTTATGCTATAATAATTCATCGGGATCATTGAAAGTCACAGGAAAAAACATCTCTCACTGAGCACAGGCATAATGAAACTGTAGCGGCAGCAGACTCAGAGGCAGCACTGATTTGTAAATCAGACAATATTCTCGACACTCAATCAGCTGCAAATAAAACATGAATATTCACAGAGATTCACATTTTAAAATACGTGCCAGTAATTGTATATTCAGATCACTTTGTCTGCAAAATCAGCTTGCCTCCCCACGAAAACAAAAAACTACATTTATTCCCCTACACTGCCTGTTTAAGTCCCAGTGGCTCCTGGCATGAAGTAACCTCAGAGATGTCTGCATATTTATATAAAAAATAATCTTAAATTTCAATAGGAACAAGTGGTACTTTTCCAAGTTCTTGAAGTCCTATTTCAAAAGTGGCACAGGCACTTTGAAGTTCAGGGGAGATAAAAAAGCACATAATTCCCCTGCAAAACAAGGAGAGCTATTATCTATTGCACATAATGGGAAAGAAAAAGACCAAATTAGGAAAATAAAACAACCAACCAACCAAACCATCCCATATTTTAAGAGTTGAGTCCCTTCTCCTAACTAAGTACCAGCTTGGCTTGGGTTAGTGTCAGCTTGCAGACAGATCTAGCAAAGAACACTTTTGCTCTCTTGTAGTAGAAAAAGGACTTATTGGCCAGAGACAATTTTTTCTGCTTGGCTGAGCACAGGGAGCATACAACATGTATTAAAAAAACAGTGGTCAGCTACCATCTTTGAAGTAAAAAGGCAGATATGAGCAGTGTCTTCACTCCTGAGAAATATTTCAGCCGATAAGCAAAGTCTGTATAGAAAAGTTGGGCACTGAGGTTACAAATACATGGGAGTTTGCCATTTTGAGAGTCCTAGATCAGTATCAAACAGGCTGGTCTGCCTCAGGTCTCATTGCACAGTGAGACTGGGTTGGTTAGCCTGTGCCCTTCATGGCACAGCCATGACTATCAACCAACCAGACTATGGTGGGTGTTGTGGAGCACACAGCCCCCTTGGCATCACACAACCAGCTCTCCTTCACATGGGCTGAAGGGAGACACCATGGACTTTGGCCTGTGTTGAGTGGGCAACTGGTGGGTCCCTCAGTGCAGATGCAGCCTGTGACATTCTGCAACCCTCTCCCTTTCCTATGTAAGGAGGTTTTACAAGATTTTTTCCAGTTTTACATATTCATACGGAATAACAGGTGCATGACCTCAGTCATAACAGCCTCTGTTGGTTTTATTAATTGTCCTCTGTTTGTGTGTTTGATTAGTTAGCTAATATGCACTGACTGTAAATCAGCAAAAACTGATCCACATTGATGCAGCAGCCATTAAATGATTTACAGAGGAGACATGAAAATGAAAATACACAGTCCCTGCCATTCTGTGAAAAAGATGCCATTCAGCATTTGGACAGTAAAAGAGCTCCAAATGTTGAGAAGATCAATCCTTTTCAAATGAGTGATGAAGAGCCATTTCCAGAGTAAGACTACTCACGGTTATCAGCAGAGACACACAACACTAGCACTTTGTATGGCAGCACAGAGGATTGATTTGGGAAAGAAACTGAGGTTGCTCAGTTCCACTGAGGATTTCAGTGCTGCAGGACCTGATTAGAAATGAAGCTGGAGAATCCCAGAGAAGAGAAAAGATTTGTCCCAGAGGCAAACTAGCCTCTGGGACATAATAGACCATGGCCAGCCCTGGGAGGCTGCACTGCTGGCCACCCAGGTGCCAACGCCTGGGTGCCCACCAAGTGGCTGCACAGGCAGAAACTCCCTGGGACATGGCCTGGATGCTGCCAAAAGTTGCACGAGATCAGTGGTGTGAAAGGTTCTGCTCAGCAGCAAGCAAGTGGCTCTGACTGTGCAATACTAAGCTTTTTTTTGGTGGGCCGTCAGAATATCAGATTGTTTGGGCCAATGGATCTCAGCTGTATGGTGCAGAATCACTGTCCTGCTCGTGTTAGGACAGGTTGCAAACCATGCAGCAGTGAAACAAGTTTGGTTTTGTGCAGTTGACAGTCTCTAGGGTGATTATTTGCCCTAAGACTTCCACGGTATTCCCCTCCAGTATAAGGAAAGAAAATGTACAGGGCACTGCTCTGGGAACAGCAATCCATGCTTAGAAGCTTGCAAGTCACAGCTGCAGGAGATGTCTTTCCCTCTCCACACTGCAGCCCTGAGTGACCCAAAATGAGACAACAGGGAGTCATGATAACATCTATTCATTTTTAAGCTCAGAAAGAAAGGGGTGTCACACAGGAAATGTTTTAGCCCCATTCCCTTCACTGTTCAACCTATCTCTAGCAACTTTAGAACCCTCTGACTAATTTTAAATACATTTGACATAAGAAAAGAGATCTCAAGGGTAAAAAGCTCCTTCCCGTTTTGCAAAATCAGCATTCATCCATTGAGGAGAACCCTCAGTTCCAGGAAAAGACAAGGAGGGTTTGATCCCTAGCTGTTTAGCTTGGCTTGCTCAGTTCCCAGGAGGCAGCAGCCAGCTGGGCTCCCAGCATGACAGCCAGGCAGTCAGTGTGTGCATGGCTACAAACCTGCTGCAAACACAGTGCTTCTTGCTCAGCTAGACAGCAAAACACAGGCACTTCCCATACCCAGGAATGAGCTGAGGATACTGCCTGGTGGCAAGGAACTGAGCATGGGGAGCGCTGGAGATGCAAGAGGGGGCTGAGGGAGGATGGATAGGGTGTCCTAAGGAACATGGAAAGAGATGTCGGTATAAGCACAGAGAAGGCAAGACAAGCCCTAAAGCATCACTATTCACTTAAGAATTCAAAATCACATGTGAGTTCACTTAGCTCATCACAGTAATGCATCTGCCTCTGTAAAGACACAACAGCTGCGCAAGAAAATGCAGCCCAGAGCCTCACAGCAATTTTGCAGGTATGAAGCAAAGGCAGCTCCTGAGCACCATATATTAAACACAGGATGAAAAAAGAATAAGAAAAAAAAAAAAAGGCAGAATAGTTGGGGAACAGTAATTGCTTGGTGACTCTGGCAGGTAGCTTTTGAACCAGCATTATGTCATCAGGCTGACATGAATGTTTCCCATTGCAAATAGTGTTGATCATACTTCAGTATGGACAAATGAAAGCAGCAGGAGCTGATGGTTTCACCATCCCAGAAGAATACATATTTCAAGGTCAGGTTGTGATTGCTAGCCTTAGTGCATACCACAGGCCATAAGATTTCATCCATGCCTTTTGAATCCAATTCATCTACAACCTCTTTCAGTCCTCTCTTGGGGTATATTTTTAGCTATGCTTCATCACCTACCCAACTAACAGACTTTAAATAAATCACTGATGTGACACCATTTATTTTTATGTCATATGCTAATACACAATCGCTGCAGTTCCTGTAGTCATCACTGATGGAGTCCAAGTGCGTAGGACTGTCACCCAATTGATTATAAGCAGAACCAATTGATTATAAGCAGAATTAATAGATAGCCTCTTTGGGCTTAGTCTGACAAAACTCATTATTACTAGTGCAGTGTAAGGAAGAAGATGGTGCTAACCTTTATGTCCAGGGTATGGGGGGCTGGACCAAGTGACAAAAGGAGGCTTGCTGAACAGCTGCCAAAAGGGCATTCTTCTAAATGACCTGACAGCCCAGGACAAGTTGCATGTTCCTTATTCCAGATGGACACAAGAGCTAAAGAGAGGTAAAACAATCTGTTAAGCATTTCCTCTGCCATTTAAAGGCCGGGTTACTTTACAGACATTGCTTTCCGTCTTGTAGACTTCATCAGCTTAATTTAACAAAAGGAGGGGTAAGGGAGCATCCTATTTGCGTATGTTGTTATCATTGAAACATGACTAAATTCAGAGATCGAAGAATGAGTTAATGCATTTGTATTTGCTGTGATGTACTCTCATCTCTACTCAGTAGAGAAGAATGGTGCCAGACAGTGCAGCCAAGTGCAAGCCAGTTGGGAAAGGAGGAGATACCAAATAAAACAGATTTGGTTTTTCTTGGCACATTTTTAATTAAACATCACTTTGCTGCAGAGTACAGGTCATGACTGCATTGATGGCAAGAAGGAGGCTTTGTGAAGAGCTCTTAAGAAGAAATCTCCAAGGCCTGGCAGCATGTGATACTGTTTTTATACATTTGTACAAAGAAAGAAAGATGAAGTATGCAAAATAGCTTTGAAGACTAAGATTGTTTTCTTTTATTACAGAACTCTCTACACCACATCCCAGTAAGGATTCCTGGATTAGGCCACATTAACAATCAAATTTTCTGTGCAGTTTTATAAAACCATAGATTAAATCATAACCATGGCAGGAGGTTGGAACTAGATGATCTTTAAGATCCCTTCCAACCCAAACCATTGTGATTGTATATTATGACTCAGAGAAAGACAAATAGTAGAGAAGTTTATACTCTAGTAAACACAAGACTGAGATCCTCGCATACTCCAGCAAATAAATAACATAATACACTTTTCTTTCTTGTTCTGCAAATTACATCATTCACCTGCAAAGTACCATCTCTTGTACAGAAACTAAACTTTCCAATATGTCTGTCGATTTCTGGAATGTTTAATGGTAAGCGAGATGGAATATATCTGAAATAAAAGCAAAACTATCTATAAACATGGAGTATGACACAACAAGAAGACAAACTGAGGATGAAAAGAAAATAGTGATATTTAGAAATACTTTTCTTTTCTACTTTACGTTTAGAACACATAACGGAATTGATCAGCCCATAATAATAGGCTAATTATAGAGCAATAATTAGTCCCTAATAATTCTAATAAACTAATAAGTCCCTAATTTAGTGATATTAGCACATTGCTTTAGTTATCAGAAGTAGTTTTGTGAGAAAAATACATAATCTTGTGATGATTTGTGGTTGACTTTATGACTTATTAGCTCCTCCTAGATAAGTTTTGTCTCAACCAGTGAAAAATCTGCTTGTTCATTTTAAACATGCCTTGTTTTAAGTATTGGTTCCTAATGGTTTGGGAAGGGTGGTGTACTGTTTTCTGGGCCCTGATATCCATCACTCATGCAATTCAATTAGCAGCTGAAGTTTCATTCCAGGTTGCTTGCAATTCCTGAACTTATTTGGAACAGTCCAATTTTCACAGCAGGGTATGCAAGTGAATAGGTTGCACAGGACTGCAGGTGGTAGATGTACAGGTTGAAATAGGAGCCCTGCTGGCTATGTTAGCCATAGGGAATGACTGACAGGATGTCCTCCCTGAATCTAGCAAGAGAATTCAGATTGTTTCTTTCCTTCCTTCTAAATCTTCATCTAAAATACACAAAAACACACACACAAACTGACGTATTAACATATGCGTATATACATACATTTACCAACTTGATAAAGATTAAATCACAGCAACTGTAAAATCTACTTGTTCCTGTCACTTTCCCCACAGGAAAAGGGAAGATAACAAATAATCTTTTCCTTGTGCAATGTTTGGGTCCAATAGTCACTGAGTTGAAATAAAGATCAAAGATGTCACTTTATGAAAGTGCAGTATGATTCTAAGAGAATAAGCTTTCTTCATGCTCAGAATTAGGAGCTTTTTTACAACAGATTCTGAGGTCCTGTTTTGCTACCTATGGTGTTCGGGGCAATCACTTTCAGGACAGCCCCATCTGGCATCTCTCACTTCAAAAGAAAAAGTTCTTTAGCTTCGAATTTCCAGCATTCCACACAAATCTGGTGTCTTCTCACTTTCACTGCTCATCAGCTTTATATTAGCATTATACAATCACAGACACTATACAAAAAGGAAACAAATCATGCACCATTTTACATTTTCTGCCTGAATAATTTTATGTGTTTTACACACTGAAATTTTTGTGGCTTATACGTGAGCCGAAGCAGACCAAAAGCTTGATCCCATCCAATCTAAAGAGATTATGCCCAGTGAACCCCCAAAAAAGTTCAATCTACCTGTTAACACAGCTGCCATCTTCCAGGAGAGATATAATAAATATTGGTGGGAAGTGCTCTGCTTTCTCCCTGTGAGATGCAGATTCAAAGAGCGCAGGCCTCACGTATAAATGGAAGGTACATTTAATTGCAAAAGCCTGATATAACCTGGAAGCAAAAACATATGGATGCATTTGAAAAAATAACTTTTTTCCTGCTGTAAGCAATACACATCTAGAAACTTACATTCATCCGCTTAATTTCAATGAGACATCTGCAGTCAACTTAAAACATTTCTTGGCATCTGAAGTGGTATGATGGATACGAAGCAAACAAGTGTTGTACCCAGACAGTTGATGGTTGCTTAGCGTCACCCATCCAATTGACACAGACAGCTTTAACAAAGGACGGTAAGTTGCTAGTCTACAATGTTGTAAGGGAAAAACCAAGAAAATATGTTAACTGTTCCTATTTAGAAAGGACTGCATTCGGCAGACAGATGAATACTATTTTAGATTAGAAATTGGGACGAAGCCTGAATCATAGAAACATAGAATGGTTAGGGTTTGAAAGGGCCTTAAGACCTTCTAGTTCCAACCCCCCAGCCACGGGGAGGGAAGCCCCCTGAACTGAATGCCAATAAGGAAGCTTCAGTAGATAAGCAGAGCTCATACACATTACCACCATTAAAACAGTGAGTTCATAACTTAAGAAACATTTATTCAAGAAGCCCCCAGTATGACATAACCCAATTCAAATTCTCCTATATAATAAATTCTGAGGACAGCCTATCAGCAGACAGTAAACACGTGGTTGGTGCAACCACTAGCTCAGGAAATCTCTAACGCACAGAGTGTTAGAAGTTGGGAACTGTCTTGCTCTTTGCATTCCTTCCCTACAGATCCACCACTGCACTCCTTCATATGCAGGACCACAGAATCACTGATCTGGCCTGTGATGGCCCTCCTCATACAGTGTAAAAAGATGTTAAAAAGAAAGACTTTGATTTTTTTGATACTGCAAAGGAGTGAGATACTCCCTTGCTTCCTCCTAACATCAAAGGCAGGTGTTTTATCGGTTAAGAAATCAGGTCACAGAGAAGCTGTGTTGTGAGAATGTGATAAAGACACAAATAGGACCTAGAAGACATAGCTCCTAGTCCTTTAAAATCAGGTAGCATTTCCTTCCTGTGAAGAAAGGGAAAGAAAAGGGAAGGAGGCAAAATACTATATGAAAGACACCATTGCGTCAACCAATAATCATATATAGCACAGCCAAGATCAGCTCTAAGTTCTTAAAACAGAGGTCTGTGTAATTATTATAAATGTTGCTCTTTTAGGTGCCCAGTATAGAGATATAAACAGTCTGAACAGAACAGACATCAACACACAAATCAGCTTATTATTACTCTGTAAAGGGGAAAAATAAGGAAAAAGAAAAGATATTAGAAAGGTGACTGCGTCAAACAAAACCAGAAAGAAGCAAAATTCAGACTAAAACTGCACCATCTAGCTCTACTATTCTACCAAGTGATGCCCCTTTCCATCAGAAAATAGAAGACAAATACTGAGGAACTGAGGATGGACGAACAGTGAGAGAAGCAACAAGGACTGTAAGGAAAAATACGTACAAGATAAATGTGTACTTTTAGATGCAAATGACCTCCCAGGCAGGAATGGAAGGACAGTCAAGTAATGGGAGTAATTCTGTCAGGTTCCCCAAAAAAGTCTGGTAGAAGCTATGGTACGAGGTAGAGGAATCCACAAATGTAGGTGCACTCCTTTTAACTTTCGCATAGCAGGAAAAAAAAAAAAAGATTACTAACATTGATTTTTCAGTCTGAATTTGAGACTCTAACAGTTCACATTGTAATGAACTGTGAACTTTTTCACATCAAAGATGTAAAAATAGCACCTCCAAATGTCACATTAAATAAATAGGTTTATATTGATATTTAGACTGACAACCATCTTCTATTAAATCAAGATAATGTTTTGCTTAATAGCCTTACATATGCATCATAATGTCTTACTATTTTCGTAACTTCCCACTGAATTCCCATCCTGGAAAATGACAATTTACTGCTGTTTTTCAGGGATTTCTAAGTATGTCACCTCAGATGAGTATGTCCTCTTAGCCCTGTTCCCAAATGCAGCCATGTGATGATCTGGTCTGCCCATCTGTCTCCTTTGAATAATTTTTCAATCTGTTGGTGAATATTAATGGAATTTTACAGAGACAGGGCTTTCAAGATATTAACTTCGTACAGGTTTCATGAAAAAAGAAGTAATGGAATATTGATTTTTCAGCTAACTGAAATGTTGCAGGGTAACCTCACCCCTCACCATTTACCAGAAAATACATGTGTGTGTATTTACGTATGTGTAGGAGTGAAAGAACACAGAGATAACTCAACCAGCAGAAAAAGTTTAACTGGAATCTGTATTATAAGAAAGCTGAGTATCCAAAGAAGAAACACAGATTGCCAGGAAAGGAAAACTTCTTTCTTCATGGAATTGCTTGGGTTGAAGTAAATTAACCTGTTTGCTGGTTTGCCCAAGAAAGATACCAAATTATAATTCAGGAAGTTCTTATTTAAAAGAAAAAGCATTGTAACAGAAAATTAGTTTTCCCACCAAACTAAGTTAAAACATTGTGGCTCACATACCTTAAAAATGTCTAGGCTTTCAGCTGCTGAAAATGAATGCTGCTGACCTTTTGACATTGACTCTAAATTTTCAAGAAGAAAACTAGAGAAAGGGTTAAGACAAAGAAAAACCATGACTGGAATGTTATCTATCCCATACACGTAACTTTGCTACTGCAAGCAATCACATCCCTGAATGCATTTCATAAACGCATCCTCATTCTAAAACTGTTAGTTTTCTACCCTTTGCTCTTTCACTTCCAGAACTTTGTTGTCTGATTCTTAGAAATCCCTTATTAATTTTCAGCTCAAATTTATTCACAGTGATTAGATCCATTTTTTCTGCTGCCAGAATTGGCCTTTAGCTTAAATAGTGCCTCTCCATTCCCAGTGCTTATCATCCTGGTGTATTTATAGAGAATAATCTTATCTTCTCTCAGCCTTCATTTTGCTAGGATAAAAAAGCCAGGATATTTCATTTGCTTTTGTAAAATGCATTCTGTATTTCCCCTCAGCATGCTATTAGATCATCTTTGCTCCCATTCCAATCTGAATTTATCTTGCCTGAACACAAATCTCCAAATTATACATAACAATCAAGGTGAGGCATCACCAGATTCATGTACACAGCACCAATTCTCCCTCTCTCTCCTAGCTACAAAACTCACTGCCTGTTGCACAGGTACAATGGCTTTTCCCCCTGACACGGTTGCAATGTGTTTGCAGTTTTCAGTCATCCCATGGCCAGCTACACACCCAATTTTTAATACTCCTCTGTTGCTTCCAACTAATAAGCTCAAAGTTCACAGGAGAACTTCCGATTATTATGTAGAACCTTAAGCTTTGTGTTATAGATGCCTATCTCCTTTCTACTACTCCAGTCCTTAGAACCACGAGTTATTCCTGTAAGATATTCCATTTATTTTCCGTATCAGTTTTATCTGCCACCACTACAATGTCCTGAATTTAATAACAGATCAGCATAGCCAGAACAATTTTTATGCTTCTCTACTTCTGGTGGTGAACAAAGTTTGTACTTCTTGTACGCCTTTTCTTACATTGTGCTACTCTTCATAAGAGGGCAGCTAAAACAATTGTCTGTCTAAAACTCTGCAGAAGGAGGCATCTTTGTGTTCATTCAGTGAATTCCTGCTGCTCTTCCTCCTTTTGACAAAATTTTATCATCTTCACTGGCAAAGGGCCTCTCATGTTAGTTTTGAGGAGCAGCATGGCCTCAACTTTCAAAACTAATGAACATCTGCAAATCCCAGGCAGGCTCCATCTTCACGTAACAAGCAAACATACCTCCTGCAACACAAATGTAGGTTCCCTCCCTGTGCGTTTTTGGGGTTTTTTTGTTCGTTGGTTTGTCTGGTTTTTCTCCCAAATATAGTAGGTGGTCTAAACCAGCGGAGAAAGGCAGTCATATAAAAGAAAAAATTACTTCAGAAAATGCACAAAAGAACAAACAAATCATTATGTCTGTAGACCTTTTATTACTGAAACTGAGAGAAGGAATGGGCACTCAATGTGTTAGTCACCTTGCACAGAACCTGAACAGTGCAGCAGCAGAACACCTGGCAGCCAAATAGAAGCCGACAGTAGAGAGCTTACAAAAAAAGACCAGTTCTCAGTGGAAAGGTGATTTTCTCCTGAGAATAACTTTTACACTTGCTGTGACGTTAAAGAAGAGCAAGCAGCAGAAAATGATACCTGATAGCAACCACAATTTGGCTGCTTATAAGACTGTCAACTAAGTACACATAAGGGTGGGCTATTTAGCAGGATGTCTGGTCCATGAGCTGAAGGAGAAACAACCAGAACTGGACATAACCCAGCAAGACATCCTCTGTGTAGAAATTGCTGGGCTTTGTCATGATTTGAGCAAGTTACATTTGAGATGGTTTGTTGCTCTTTGAAAGCTAAGATGGATCAAAAGCTGTCTTTGAGATCAGAATGAGACAGCTCTTTTGGGCTGCTCAGTGTGCAGCCATGTTGCAGGAGAGGATTTATCTGTTCCTGGAACATCTCCCATGGAGACAGGCTGAGAGAGCTGGGGCTGATCAATGTGGAGAAGAGGACGCTTCGTGGAGACCTCAGGGCAGCTTCCAGTGCCTAAAGGGGGCAGACAAGAAAGCTGGAGAAGCGCTTTGTATAAAGGACTGTAGTGATAGTACAAGCCAGGAAAGGCTTTAAACTGACAGAGGGGAGAGACTTAGATTAGATACAAGGCAGAAATTCTTTCCTGTGAGGGTGCTGAGGTGCCGGCACAGGGTGCTCAGGGAAGTTGTGGCTGTCCCATCCCTGGCAGTGCTCAAGGCCAGGTTGGATGGGGCTTGGAGCAACCTGGCCTAGTGGAACGTGTTCCTGCCCACGGCAGTAGGGTTGGAACTGGATGAGCTTTAACCAGTCTGTGATTCTTTATGTCCAGATCAAGTCAGATATAAGAGAATCCAGATCCTTAGCTTGCTCAAAATATTTTTACTGACAACCATACCTCAGATTAAACCTGTATCATCTTTACTTTTAAGGTCATGGGCCATTTTCGCACATGTTTGATGGAAGATTTATTCCACTCACTTGTCCAGATTGAAAGTGGAAGGTGGACTTTTCACTATTAAAGTAAAAATAGAAAACTGATTTTTTTTTAAAGGGAGAATAAGTAACCTTTAAAAACTGCCAGTGCTTATGAGAATATAGGTATCATCTAGGCTTTTCTTACTGCATCATTTTGATGGCATAATTAAAACCCAGAATGTTGTCTTCTAATCATGTGGTGATTCCCTTGTTCTCTGTTTCTTTGGGGAACATCAGCCTCCTCCAGCATGGCCGTGAGCAGATACAGCCTTACTAGCCATGCAGAAAGAGGTGTGGGGCGAAGGAAGCGAGGGCAGGCGCTTATCACCAGCATCCCTTCCCTGAAAGTACAAATGCTCTTGAACTCCTGCGTGCTTTCATGAGACCTCCTTGTGTGCACACGTCCTCTTCCTGAAGATGTCATGCTGGGAGACATGGAGGAGAAATGAAATCCCTGTCTTGTCAGTGCCTGTAGGTTGACTCTGAAGAGGCAGCAGTGTGCGTTAGGGCTGCACTGATCATTTCAAGCCGGCATTGGGCCTTAAAGGCCTTTCAAGGCCAGGTTGGACAGAGCCTTGGGTGGCATGGGTTAGTGGGAGGTGTTCCTGCCCACAGCAGGAGGGCTGGAACTGGATGATCTTAAGGTCCTTTCCAATCCTAACTATTCTATGATTCTATTTGCCACTCAGAAATGTGCAAATTTCCATAAAAATATTTATCTGTGGGAAACTATGTACACTGAAATCCACAGAAATGCTTACTTGCTGCAGCAATGTTCTGCTTCCAAATTAGATGCCTTTTGTGAAGCAGTAAAGCGTTACAAATACAGTACTTTTACCTGCTCACTTTCAAGTTAACTCTTTCCTGAATTTGCAGTAATACCAACATTTGTAGATCTCTACTATAATCAGTACTCAGTCACAACTGAGTACTGAGAACATCTTTTTGTTGACCATTCTTGCCTTGCAGTGACTATATCTTTAGGTAGATCAGTAACACAAATTGCAGAGGAGTAAAGTTTTTTCCACATCTCACTTAATGAACCGGGGAAGATCTAGGTCTGCAGAGAGTCCCAGAGGCTTTGCAAGATTCCTGGTACTCCCAGGAAATATACTGTTAATATGAAGGACAAGGAAGGCACACGGACTTTCCTTCACATCCCCCCAATCCAGATCCAGAACAACTTGTGAAGCCCTAGCATACTTTGAAAGGCTGCTGGGCCATTAGGGGAGCCCTAATTGCACAGCCAGCTCCTTGGGAAACCCCAAACTCGATGCTGAACTCTTCCAACTCCTTCTACTCCTTCCAGCAAGGTTCTCCTCCCACTTCCCCTTGGTCGCTTGCATCTGAAGCTGCCTATGTTCCCACCAGCATCTCTGAAGCTCCGCTCTACCCATGAGGCGGTCCCAATGCAGCGTCCAGGTGATGCTGTTTCAATCAGGGCAGGCTCCAGCCTATAAACCCTGGGGTGGGAAAAAATGGGAGCCTTTTTTTCAGTCAGGATTAGCTCTTACAGGAGTAGGTACGGAGCATATGTTTCTTTATGGAAGGAAGACCAGCAAAGCAGCCTGGAAAAAGGTGCAGTTTTTGCTGCAGTTACTAACTTGTAGTTGTGCCCCACGTTGTTGCTGTTGTCTGGTGTGGTAAGTTTAATTGGGCAGCTTTGTGGAATCAGAGAATGGTTTGAGTTGGAAGGGACCTCACCCCCTGCCATGGGCACGAAAATGTGCCAGACCAGGTTGCTCAAAGCCCTGTCCAACCTGGCCTTGAACACTGATAGGAATGGGGCAGCCACAGCTTCCCTGAGCAACCTGTGCCGGTGCCTCACCACCCTCAAAGGGAAAAGCTTCTGTCTAAGATCTCATCTCTGTCTCTCCTCTGGCAGATGAAAGCCATTCCCCCTTGCCCTTTCCCTGCAGGCCCTTATTTGAAGTCTTTCTTCAGGTTTCTTGTAGCCCCTTTAGGCACTGGATGCTGCTCTAAGGTCTCGCTGGAGCCTTCTCTTCTCCAGCCTGAACCCACACAGCTCTCTCAGCCTGTTTCCGGAGCAGAACTGCTCTAGTCCTTGGAGCAGCAAGAGTTTCCCTAGGCAACCTGTGCCAGTGCTTCACCACCCTCACAGTGAGGCTTTCTTTTTTTCCTAATAGCTCATCTAAATCTCTCCCTTTTTAAACTTAAAATCATTCCCCCTTGTCCCGCCATTCCAGTCCCTCTCCTAGCAGGGCGCACGCCCTCTCGCAACGCGCTTGCGCCGCCCGCTCAGTGGGAGGAGGCCGATGCCCGCCCCGCCGGCACGGGTCGCGCCGCAGGGGCTCACTGCAAACACCTCAGCCCGCCCGTGCTCCGCTGCGGCCCGCTCCGCAGCCGCCCCTCCTCGGGCCACGTCCCCGCGGGGCTCTGCCGCGCACAGCCAGCGGCCGCCGCTTCCTCCCGCCTGGCCGATGGAAGCCCGCCATTGGCTCTGCGGGACCCAGTTGCTGGGCAGATCGGGGTTGCCCGGCGAGCGCTGCCCGGACCCCGGCGGGCAGTGGGACCGGCAAACCCGCGCCGCCGTTGTGGAGCGGTTGAACGGCGGGCGCTGTGCGGGGTGCCTGCTTCCGCGGGGAGAGCTTAAATGCACACCGAGCAAAGCACCTCGCCGCAAACCCGCGCTTGTGGGCGCCGCAAAGGGCCGGTGCCGTGCAGGGGCTTGGAAGCGTTTGCCTTGCCCTGAGGAACGCTGCTCGGTGTGCACAGCCGGAGGTGTTCTTGCTCCGTTACGCTTTATTTCTCTACCTGTGACTAAGCTAAGCTGTTGCTTTCCTTCTGCCTGTGTGAGACTTCAGTAAAAGGGCATAACAGCTACAAAGCAACGTGCTGTTGCGTGTCCCACAGGACAGCATGAAGTTCTAGCCAGGTGGAGTACCTGCGTTGTGACACACAAATCCACCTCCTGTGCGGTGGCTGTTCGGGGGCTGGGTTGGCTGGTCTTCTGCCTGTGGGACTAGCTGTTAGCAAACTGGGAGCTACTTCTACAAGGGAGGTTTGAAATAAAGAAGCTTATTCCTTCCTCAGCAGGATGGGTTAGAGTTGGAGAAGGTTCTGGGTCTTGTGCTCAAAGCAGGAGCAACTTCAAAGTTGGACCATACAGCTCAGGTGGTGTGCTTGTCCTCGGTGGGCAGTGAAGCACCACACAGCTGCTCCCTCAATTCCACTCACTCCTGCTGTGACAGGGGATGGAGGAATAAAAGCAAGAAAAAGGTGTGTATGTAGATGTGTGTCAAGTGGAAGAATTGAAGAAAATAAGACAAGTGAGGCAGAGGCAACTGCTCACCACCTCCTGTGGGGAGGCTGATGCCAGTTTCTGAGCAAAAGGTGGCTAATCCTCCTAAAACCCTCTCTTCACTCATTGCTGAGCATGATACCAGTTCACTTAGTTTGGGTCACCTACCTGATGGTGTCCTCTGCAAAGAAAGGGAAGAAATAAAAAGAAGAACCAGAAAGCGTTTACATACAGATAACAAAGGTCTTAAAATACTTCAGGAGACCAGTCTCCTTTTTCTTCAGAAGTAAGTCATGACTGGCAACCCATGCAAGGCCAGAATTGTGCCCACCTGACCTATCCTGACCCCTGAAAATACACTGGCGTTTTGCCTCTTGCTTCAAAGGTAAAGACACTGTAAAGACACTGTTGGATACAGTGTCTTTTCCTTTGATACGGATAAAGCTGGCTTTACTTGAAAGGCTTAACAATGTTTATCTTACTTAATTTTTCATATTTAACACAAGATATTTGCCTTTTTTATAGTAATAAAAATTCAGAAGGCCTTCAGACGTATATACCTCTCTAAAGCAGAGGCCCTGTAACTTGACTGACTTATGACTAGTTGAGGCCATTCCATCTCGAAGAGTGTGCAGGTCCCAGCACGTGTGCCGCTGTACATATGGTGCTCCCAAAATGAGGACAGTGAACTCATGGTCAGGTAACTCAAGAGAGCTGAACCCGTTTTCTACTGGGATGGTGGAAGCCTCCAAAAGAACAGAAATCCCAGGAAATAAAAATGATCAGAAGCTGCAGCTTGGTTATGGGGAAAGCTGGAAAGAAGACAATGGCCCATTGGCTGTTGTGCTGTGGAAGTGGTGGCAGGAATATCTAGCTCTGTGTGTGTGAAAAGATGGTGCTTGTCTCCAGCTGTCACAACCTGTACAACTGTGGCACCCTGCTCATGTCAGGTGGGATAGATACAGCCACTGCTATCACTGAGTGCCTTCATACTGCTTATGACCAAGGAATTACAAATCATGAGGAAATCTGAACCCAGCCATGCAGTTATTAGTAATGGAAGTCCAGATTTCAACACCTGCCATTTGCTACACCTTCACAGCTACACTGAAAAAAAAACCCAACCCACCAACAAACCCAAGCAATTTTTTCTTTAATGACAGCACCCTGCGGTTTCAGTGTCAGAAGTTGTGCAACTTTATTTTGTCCCTCTTACCCGGTGCTTTGCAACATGCTTTTGTAATTCTGTGACTCTGGATGGGTGGGACAGGACAACTCATCTTCATGTGCTTCTTCGCAAAGCTGCTAGAAGAATAGCATGTTCCATATTTCCAATGAGGACAAGAGAAGATGTAATAAGCTTGGTCTGTAACAAGGCAGTTCTGTGCCTTGATAATGGTGAAGGTGGCAGAGCACTACAGCTGACTGGTTGGAAGTCTTATAATGTCTTTAAGAACAGGGCAGCTACTTATCTCATGGGAAAAACATAAGTATAGTTGATCCTGGCTTGAGGTGAGGGGGAAAGATCTCACAGCTTCTTGGGGATCATATAGTCTTGTAATTTCAGAATTCACTGGGTTTTTTGTGTGGCCTCTGATGTTTCTACGTAGAAAAACAGCCTATTCCCAGGCTGGCAGCATCTGTACTTCACCCCTGGGTATTTTGTTTATTATGAAGTTAAAAGATGTTTATGAAGTCAGATGGGGAATAAAAATTGGATCTTGTAAAACCATCCTTAGTGAAGGGTTGGGAAAACATGAAAGAATAAGGTCACAAAAGGAACAGTCCAGGAATGACAGAAATGTTGATCTTAGCACGTGAAGTCATAAAGAAAAACAATATGTGATCATGTAAAGACTGCATCATCATGTCTGTACAAAAGGAATCCAAATTAAATCTGCTCTGAGGAAAGTGAGTTTCCTAAAATTTAAATGCTAGACTTCTACAAGCTTAATGCCTTCTAAACATTGTCCGATTATGTGTGTTTGTCTCACCTGCAGCTTCTGTTTGGAGGAAAAGGAATGGGCAAGAAGTTAACACAACAAATTCCTTCCCTTTCTCCCATGGCAACAGCATTGTGGTAACTTTATGATCCATGCACAGAACCCTGCCACTGACTTTTTAGGATTTAAAATTTTTAAAGTAAAGAACTGTTGGTGATCTGCTGTGGACAAGAGGGAAGTGGGACACTCATGGTGGATTTTATTGGCAGCAGAGATATTATGGATAAGTAATTTTTGGGTCTTGCTGAAGGACGGTGAAGGGAGCATCCTAGGTGGTTGTACCCTTCTGCTTTTACCATTCATTGTCTTCACAGTCTCTTAACCTAACCAATTCTCCCTCCACACCTCAGACTTTTTATTTTCATCCTCACTCCCTTGATTAGAAAGTTGTTCTATCCCTGGGCTTTGGCAGCTTGTGCCAGTCTGTTTACCAAACCCCTCTTGACCTTCCATCACCACCCAAGGTGTTGCCTTGTCCCAGTCCCACTCTGCAGTGTAATTTTTCCCTGTATCTTTTCTTTCTAAAAGGAAGGAACCCCCTGGATCTTAGTTCTAGTCTGTATCTCCCATTGTTTCATCTACTTCAATCTTCATTCCCCTTAACTGGCTGCCACCCCAGTTTCCAAGCCAGCTGCGTTTTCTCTGCACTCCTTTCCAGCTCCTGCTCCACTAACAGCTGCTGCATCTCCTCTGAAGTCTGCTAAACCAGCTTCCTCCACTGCCTTTGGTGAAGTCAACACAAGTGACAGTGCAGGCTAAGAGCTCATGCTCACTTTCAATGCTCAGACCCAAATCAAATATGGATCACCTAAACCAGAGCTATTATTGCAGCGGAAAGTCCTAATTGCCTCAGGTTATAGATATACCAGGGCACACAGAAACTTCAGATAATGTATTCCTACTGAGCATGTTGCAATAATGTATTTTAGTTCAGTTTATGCTGGTCAGACTTGGCATATCATTCCCTAATGAGGCTTCCCAAACTTGAAATATATGCTCCAAAGCGCAGCTGTATTACTGTTGTGTACAGAAAACATATAAAATAATTTATTTTACATTTGTTGCTCTCAGCAGCAACTAATAAAATAAAATCAGCCAACCCTCAGCCTAATAGAGACATCCTGCATCAGTAATTTCATTCACAATAATTAGCATTTATCAGAATTGCAACCAAGCAAATTCCAAGCCCTACCCCAGGAAATGGTGGACATTAAGCGGTTCCTCCTATAACAGTATTTGCTTTAATGTCCAGTCTTGGGGTTTTTTCCAGACTGTACACACACAAGCACAAAATGTGGAGGCTTTACTGTGATCTCACATCAGTTATAAGTGTGCATATTTTCCTTCCATTAAGCTGATTTTTCTTACTTTGTACCAATGTGAAATCAAGCTGCTAGATACCTTTCTGTGGTCACTCATAGGGAAAAAATAAAATGTGTTTTAAAGGTGGATAGAATGGATTCACCAATCTTGGGTAAAATATTGCATTAAGAATGACATCACTAGAACTTTAGCCATCAAGTGTAATTGAACTAGCAAGGTCACGATCTTGGGCATTTTACTTTAAAGACTAAAGATTATTTACATAAGCAAAAATGGAACTTACGTCTTTTTGAATCTGAGAGCTGTAGAAAGTTTCTGTTTTTTTACAGTTAGCCACTCATCAACTACTAGCCAAAGTACTTGCTTTATCAGATTGATGGCTTTACTGGCTGTTTTTCATCTGCAGATGCTGTAGAAT
Organism: Psilopsiagon aurifrons; assembly: GCA_025447955.1. Lineage (NCBI taxonomy): Eukaryota > Metazoa > Chordata > Aves > Psittaciformes > Psittacidae > Psilopsiagon > Psilopsiagon aurifrons. Next base: position 4,477 of record JAOEHY010038876.1, on the reverse strand, counting down.
TCCTGGTAAATATACTAGAGGTCTTTGGGTATCAAGCACACCAGACCAAAGAAAGAGTGAAACTCCAGCAAATAAATATTCTTCAAAGTAGGACTTAAAAACATCAAAAACAAAGAAAGAATAAATAGCTCTCAAATAAGGCTTTTATAAGATGTATATATAAATATGCATTGCAATTTCTTAATTTGCAAGCATAAATTGCAATGGCTTTAGTGCACATCAAAGATCAATCATCAAATCTGAAAATAGAACTGAAGCCTTAATAAACGTAATTATGTTGGAACACATTTAAGTAGTCTCATTTGCTAATGAAAACAGAAAATGTTTAAAATTGTCTTTCATTACCTGACATGTTTTATTAACCACATTTTCATGTCTGTTATGCCCACCCATTAAAACTACCTGCACTTGAAAATAAGGCCTCAGATAACCAATACAAAATCAGAATATCTGTAGGGGGAGGAATAAGGGCAAGGGGCTTCAGACAGAGGCAGGAAACAGAAGGCACCAGAGCAAGGGGCTCCTTGCTTCTGGGTGTGTGTTAGCTGTGATGTGAGTGCTTCACATAACCCACAGTGCTGCACAACTGCAGGATGGGGAGCATGGGGCAGGGCTGTGCTGCAGGTGTGTGTGAATTCCATGTGTAGAAACACAGTACACACACATCCAACTAGGCAGCTGTGCTCAAAAAAATAATAGACTGTCCAGGGGCTAGTGAAAATTATAAAGCCAGGTCAGGATACTGGTGCAGTGAGCCTCAAGCTGTACTAACCTCAGTACCTATTTTCATCATTGCTGCTTAATTTCCATACCCACCGGAATATTAATGTCCCAGTGCACTGCAAGATGCAACTGTCAAATCTGTTGTCATGGAAGGACAGTGTAAAGGTGTTGGGGCAGGAATTACTTTGTTCCTTAATTGTTTTCCTGGCTATGTAAGTAGCATGAAATCTCTATTTTTCTCTATATGTATTGCTTGATCCACCTTAAGGCTGTCATTTTTTCAGGTAGTCTTAGTTTTAAGCGCTGGATCCCAAATTTTTACAGTCAGTGTGGTGGGTTGACCCTGGCTGAACACCAGGTGCCCACCAAAGCTATCCTCAGCTGAATGGGAGAGAGAATATAACAAAACACTTGTGGGTTGACATAGGACAGGGAGATCATTCAGCAATTACTATCACAGGAAAAACAGACTCAACTTGGGAAAGTTAGCTTTAGTCATTACCAATCAAATCAGAGTGGGATAATAAGAAATAAAACTAAACCTTAAAACACCTTCCCCTCACTTCTTCTTTCTTCCCAGGCTCGGCTTCACTCCCAAATTCTCTACCTCCTCCCTCCCCACCAGTGGCACAGGCAGATTGGGAATGAGGGTTGTGGTCAGCTCGCAGGTTTTCTCTGCTGCTCCTTCCTCCTCAGGGGAGGATGCTTCACACTCTTTCCCTCCTCCAGCATGGGGTCCTCCATGGGCTGCAAGTGGATATCTGCTCCACTGTAAACCTCCATGGGCTGCATGGGGACAGCCTGCCTCAGCATGGTCTGCACCATGGTCTGCAGAGGAATCTGCTCTGGCACCTGGAGCACCTCCTCCCTTTTTCTGCACTGACCTTGGTGTCCGCAGAGTTGTTGCTTTCACATATAGTATATGTAAGAGCAACACATACTCCTCTCTTCTGACAGCTGCTGGTGTTGCACACGGCTTTTTCTCTTTAAATATGTCATCCCAGAGGTACTACCACTGCCACTGATGAACCAGCAGCAGGTTTGTGTTGGAGCCATCTGGCATTGGCTCTATTAGACATGGGGGAAACCTCTAGCAACTTTTCACAGAAGCCACCCCTGTAGCTATTCCACTACTAAAACCTTGATACGTCAGCCCAATACAAACAATTACAGAAACTAGAACAGAAACAGTTACTCTCCCGAAAAATAAAACTGTATCATTTAGTCATCCTCTAGTGTTAAGAGAGATGAGCTGCTTAATAATTACATTATAAGGAAGTCCAAATTCACTGATGCCACCTCTCTATGACCTTCCCGACAAATCTTGTGGAGGTATTCCTTCTGTGTATCTTTCTAAAACTCAGTAATAAACACAAGTTGTTAGCCAATAAAATTAATACATAGCTAGAAGTCAAGGCAAGCCCAACTATTCTTCATTTAAACACAAGCTGCAAAAATTTCTATTCAGATATATAAATGTTCAAGTTAATTCTATATGTACCACTTTAGATTAATTATTCCTGCTAACATTATTTTGACTCTTTCATATGCCTTCAGAAAAAAAAAAAAAATAGAGCTCCAATGATGCTGATGACACTCCATTTTCTATTGCTAGCAATATGGTATTGTTACTGGTAACAGTAGCCTCTTGTACCTAACCCCAAACTTCTATTGGTGGGCTGAAAGCTCAGTTACAAAAGTTAGCTAATTAAACTTCCCGACTTTCATCCTCTGAAATTCAAACCTCAGAGAAACGAAATACCCTGTGGCAGGAAACAGAGGAAAGCTGAGGCAGATTTTTAAGCCAGCAGAAAAATGTGAGGATTTCAAATTTTGTGCTTTAATTATTAGCACAGGAATTCACAACTATCTGAAATATACTGCTTTTCAAAGTGCACTTTAAACTAAAAGCTTTGTTTATGTTCTCTTTAGAGTCTTTTCTCTCTTACTTTAAACAGGGCTAGCTCCTTATCCACTGCATTACAGAAAAATAAAAAAGGTTATCATTTTATTTATCTTCCACATCTCTCAGCTATTTCTAATTGTCTCAATAACAGGTGTAGCTTCAACATGACACAATGTTCTGCTCTCTTTCCAATATTTTATTTCTGATACTGAGGAGCTGATAGCTTTCTGCTCTTGAGACCTTCAAGTTACAAAACATCCATCCAAATCAGTATCAGCACATCTTAACACTCTAAACCCATGCAGGTTTTAATCAGTTTCCCATTGTGGATTTCACCTACCACTTGCCAAAGATGGATATACCATAAATTCGAAACCTACTCATTGGTTTACTGTGTCCCTCAGCAGTTGGAGGTGAAGCTGCAAACCCATGCATTCATCTTTGTAGATGCCGACAAAACACTCAAGCTTGAGACCAAACCTTACATTATGTCAGTTGCTTGGGCCAAAGCAACTCTTTCCTCTGGGTCCAGAGCATGTTAGTAAGCTTCGAAGTAAACATCTAGAAGCTGAATTGATATTCAGAAGCACATTTAGAAGTGTTTATTCACCCAAACATTCATCTTTTGCTGGGGAGAGATTTCTGAAGATCAGGGTGGCTGCCTATATCAAACAACAGTGAGCTGGTATGATATCTTTGTTTCTGGCATTGATTCTGATGAACTACATCAGAAAGCTCAAGAACAGAACCACCCACAGGAGGAATTTATTCCAAAATCTTGGATAGTTAATGTTGGGTTTCTTCTACTAAAGCATGAAGATTTCATTCTATATTTTTTTTCTTTAAAAAAGTAACAAAGCAATGTAATTACTGCTTCAAAAACACCTGCTTCTTTCCATGATAATCTATTCTCTGTTTCTTTTCCAGCACACATACTGGTTATATATCATTGAAAAACTCCATTTCCCCCAACCTGAAAGCTGCAGTCTCATCCAAGACTCTGTTATCTCATTTGGCAATGACTGTCACAGTTACTTAACGTTTTCTGGAGAAACTCCAAATTAATTTAAGATAACTAAAGATGTATAAAGGCACATGCCCTCTTCAGGCTCCTCTACCAAGAATAGCTGTAAGTTTTAATTTACACAAAAAATTTTAATTGCAAATATCCACAGCTTAGGACAGAAGATGAAATGTGCTAAGTATGACAGCATGCGTCAATTCTCACAGTGACATTGTAGTACTTTTTGGTCAGGTGGCAGTTAGGAGATTGAAAATATGAACATCCATAGCTCTTGCTTCTGGACAAATTGGTCATGTCAATATGAAATGATCTAGGTCTGGTTATTTTGCATAGACACAGAAGTACAAAAGTGTGAGACCAAAAAACTGTGGAAGAGAAAGATGCAGAAGGGCTTAGGAAGTAACACAGTAGCTGAGAAATTCAGATTTCAGCAGCCAAATTTCCGAATTTAAACCTGCCTGACCTGAACTGTTCTGGAGGAAGCTAGGATAGTGCTTGAGCAATAGGTCATTAGCAAGTTTTATATTGGTTAAGCTAAGCTGTCTCAGCTGCTGAAAGAAGTGCTGTTTGCTCATTCAGAAACAGCTCTGTCCCAGCTGGAAACAAAACTAGCAAGAACCATTTCCATTTAATTTCAGCTAAAAGTGAAAGACATTGTCATGGTTTAAGCTCACTCAGCCATGCAGCTGCTCTCTCACTCCCTTTTCCTCCCCCCAGCTCCTGGAGGGATGGGGAGGAGAATCGAAGGAATGTAACTCCCATGGGTTGAGATAAGAACAGTCCAGTAACTAAGGTATAACACAAACCACTGCTGCTACCACCAA
>JAOEHY010038875.1:12074-26291 GCA_025447955.1 Psilopsiagon aurifrons | reverse complement strand
CACCTGGCTGCGGCATGGCCGTGCGGGACAGGGGCGGCGCCGGGGGCAGAGTCCAGCGCGGGTGGCCGGCGGTGGCGGCAGGAGGCCGCTACGGGCGCGGAAGATGCCGCTGGGGCTGCGGAGCAAGAAGAAGGACAAGTCCAAGGAGACTTCCAAGCTGGTGCAGAGCGAGGCGGTGAGCTCGGTCCCCGCGGCTCCGGCTCCAGCCCCGGCCCCGGCCCCTAGCGCGTCGCGGCTGCAGTTCCACACGCAGTTAGCTCACGGCAGCCCCACGGGCCGCGTGGCGGGATTCGGCAGCGCCCGCGAGTTGTACGCGAAGATCGGCGAGGCGTTCGGCATCGACCCTGCGCAGGTACGGCCGGGAGCAGCGCATCGCAGGGGGCCGCTGGGGTCGCAGCGTATGGGGAGGGGGCCTGGCGCCGCGCTCCGCCAGCCGGAGCGGGCCTCGGAGGACCCGGGGGGGAGCGGGGTGTGAGTGTGTTGGTTCTGTGGTTGCCGCTGCCCGTGGGCTTCTTGTGTATGATTGTGAACGTGGGTGTCATGAGGAGGGGTATACTCGTAACTGCATTTAACTTTTAGACTTAAAAACAGTGGTCCTTTTAACCAAAATACTCCCAGCGTCTTGTTTAATCTATTGCCAGCCTGCTGTTTAACACAACATTTAGGCAGTGGGGCAAGCCATTGGTTGAATGGAATAATTATTTCCAACGCAGGAATTCCTGACTGCAGTGATCCATCCCAAGTTAAAAAAAAACAACCCCCATAAAAAAAAGTCAGTGGGTCCATTGGTGGGTAGGTACCTGGAATGTAGATACCCACCCCAGTGGCAGGTGTAAAAGCTTTCATTCTGACTGGATTTTAAAATTCCAGCTGACTGTGGTGCTTGGAAAGTTTTCTGCTTTATAAGACTGCTTAAGTGAGGTTATTTAAAGCTCTAACAGGATTTTTTTAACGCTGCTGCCTGTTTGATCTTTTTTTTTTTTAGAGCTAAGTTTTAAACGTTTGTTTGGATAATGAATCATTTGTGTATGTAAATGCATTGTTTTCTCTCAGCTTAAAGGTAGTGGCCATAGTAAGTTCTTCCTAGGTGGTTCTATGAACTTTAACCTCTGAGTGGCAAATTGAGGCAGTGCTAGCGTTTGGCTACACCTGCATGTGGCTGTGCTGCTTTACCTGTTTTCTCATTTGCAGCTGGCTCTTAAAGTAGTAAAGACTGCTGCTACAGACTTTGTTCGGAGGATTTGCTGTGGCCTGACCCATCAGCATTTCAAACAGAACATGGTAAAAGAGAAGTGGCAGCAGCACTGGGTACAGTTTAACCACTCACTGTTGCATTAAGTAATTAAGAAGTACCAGTACCGCTGCCAGCCAATGCACCTACCTCCCAGACCTTCGCAGCTGCTGTCTGCCCTTCTGCTTCTCTGTTTTCTTTCCATACAGAGCTGCTATTCCCCTTTTGTTCTGTTCCATCTCCAGTTATACCTTTTCCTCTCAACTCCTCATAATTGCCAGATTATCTTCTATTTTAGTTTTCTTCCTTTCACTGTTGAACTCCTGTTACTGATCTTTTGGCTCCGTCGACTTGACAAAGAATAGTGTTCACCAGGAAATTCGATTTTGTATGAATGGTGTGCTCCCATTTCTAGATGTATAATCTAACATCCTGACAGCTTTTAGAGAAAAGCACCCCATGTTTTATGGGCATCTATTGCTAGCCTTGTGCTAAACCAGATAAGTTTCTTTTCTCCTTTTCTTTCTACTGTCCTATTCCCATTTTTTTAAATGTGGTTTATTGGTAAAAATGGAATTTTTGCTGCAGGCACTGAACTTTAATTTTTTTTACTAAAGAGATTCAGTTGGCTTTAAGAAACTAAGTTGTACAAAATGAAAATAGTGATCAAAAATACTTGCTGGTGTAATGGGTGGCACAGCAGACTTAAGAATGTGGGCCAGAGGGGCCAGGTAACAAATTTTTGGCCAGACAAGATAAGATAGATCAGCGAATGACAAGGGGTGATATGAAAAGTGAGTTTATTACCAACTGATGAGCTTGCTCGAAGGGAAGTAAAGGTAGACTAGATATTTTAAATGGTGCCATATATTAATTAAAGCTGCCTTTGGACAGACAGTCTGGTGTAAGGAATAATGCCAGAAGCTGCACCTCATCAAACTGAAAGATACTGGGGTACTCAAATGCGATTTGTAGGTGTTATCTGTCTAGGAAAGTTTCTGTGACCCAGCTATGCTGAAGCCTATGGGCAGTGTGATACCTGAATGCCTTTGGAAACAGGTACTATCACAGAGATCTCTGTCCTGTAGTGACCCAGGTGGAAAACAGGGAGGGGGAAGTTGATGGGAAGAGTTCAGTGTAGAGAGCATTTGGATAACTGTTGCAGAAGTGAATACATTTGATATCTGAGTTTACTGCAGTGTAGGCAAGGGTATGGATTCTTGGATAAGTTCCTACTTAGGTGTTTCAGTATGGTTCAGGATCAGCTATAGTTGTGATCTGTTGCTTCTCCTTTTGACTCCACATGGTTATAGCACTTCATTTCCTCTTTGTATCACATCTCACGGGACCAGCTGAGTTTAGCTTCTGTTGGAGAATCCAGGATCTGTGATTGACTGCCGACAGTGACAGAGAAAAGCTTGTATAAAACAGTTTTTTGTTGGACAGACAATGACAAAACCTTCTGTGCAAACCTGGATCTTGAGTAGTGCAGAATGAGGACAGAATAAGACAGGTATAGCTTTAAAAGGGAAGCTCCTTCACTCCTATGATGCTTGCTGGGCATCTATGAAGGAGTGAGCCATAACAGCATCTTTCTGATGCTTTTCCTGTACTCATCCTTTCTTGCCTAGGCATTTTATTCTTCATCCATCTTTCTAGGTGAATATGTATCTTAGTTATCCCTTTTGAATCTGGCATTCAGCCTGCATTTATGCCTACCTCTCTGACTTTTACCATGACCAGCATTTCTTCTTCTCTTGGTCCAACATGAATGCCCTTTCTTCAGGGAGGAAGAATGAAGATGGCTTCTAGCAATGGATTGCCTGTATCATTAATATGAGTGCTGTTTGGGGAAGATTGCATGGTTTGTTTGCTTTAACTTAGTTTCTTAAACGAAGTTTCAACAAGGAAACACAGAACTAAAAATAATAAAAATAAAAAATAAAGCTGCAATTCTTAACTGACAACATGTCCCACCACAGTAGGTTTAGGTTTCAACTAGTGTAAATAATACAAATATCTCCCCTCTTTTGTTTCTTTTGTTTGCTTGTGTTTTTAATAGAGGATGAAGTAGGAAAAGTAGTTGGAAAAAGTATTTGTGTGTGGTCTTGGCCATTTAGGATTACTACTCCACTGTGACTCTTGAGAAAGGTGGCAGGGAATGTTACGTTCCCTGTAAGGGTTAAAGTGCTTAGTGCAGCCCATATGATAAATAAGTGAGCACTGACCAAAGGACAATGTAGGTTTGTTACAGCATTTGGTCATGGTGTGCTCCTGTGAGAGCACATGGTAGGGCTTTAAAGTATTCAGAGTTGCTAATCAGGCACTGGGAACACTGATACTAAATTTCAACTGTAGCAGGGCTGTTTCTTGATGAGGTGAGAAGGGAACAGTAAGCTGTATGGACTTTCAGTTTGTGTACCCATAATTTGCACTTCTGATTGTTTTGTTTGCTTTGGAAGGTCAGGTATGGTGGGGCTGGTGAGGCAAGTTGAATGCTTAGAGGGTGTGTCTGTCAAGAGCCTGTGGAGGCTGGAGTTTCTTTCATGATGGAAGGAGTTTTGCTTCATAAGGAGAATATAAGAAAAGGGAGACCTTCCCAGGAGCACCAAGGGCAGAAATGCGGCTCCCTCAGATGTTCCATGGGCCTTGCCCCCTCATGTATGCAGTTAAGTATACTGCGAGGCTGTGCCATATTAAGCTTTCATAGAAGTATTTGATTAAAGCCTGTTCAATTTAAAGTTTTATGAAAGAATACTGAAAAATAAGCCACTGCTGAAACTTAAGTTTCTGAACAGAAGTGACCTTATAACAAGAAAATAATCTGAAGTGTATTTTAGGAGGTTTGAGTAAGGGGTCAGCTTGTGAAATCCTCATCCTCATCACCAGAATGTTCAAAGTTTAAGAGTACATGCTTATCAGTTGAAACAAATGGTTCACAATCTCCCCTGCAGTTTGAATGCTTTAAATGAACAAACTGAACACTTCCTGCAAACCACCTCCTCCCAGCTCTATGGCAACAATTGTTTGCTTGCTGTTCCCCCAAGCAATGTTTAAATTTCACACCTATATTATGTGTGATGCTTGCTGTATTAATGATAGGGTTTTCAGATACTTTTAAGCTGTAGGGAAGAAGTTACACTGTAATTCTTGTGTGCTCTAGATTTAAGAAAAAAGGAACAATGAAACACTGAATGCCTATTTTGTAGTACTTTGAATGTATTTTGGGGGGCAAAGTTGGATACCTGAAAGAGTACCTACTGGAACTTGGATGACTTGTTTACTCTTCCTGTTGCGACAGCTGATCCAGGCTCCCTCATTTTCCTTGGAGAGTATAATGTGAGTAAGGTACCTGGAAAATGCATTGTTGGCTTATTGATATAATGATATCTGTGGATAGTCGGTGCTCAGAAGTAGAATTCCCATTTTCCCTCTCTACAGAGGCCATGATTGCCTCTGTAAAGTTATGAGATCTGCTGATTTTAAAACAGTTTTAATAGCTTCTAAGTATGTCATCTATCAGTCAACTTATGTTTAAATTCTTCTAAAGGCATCATCTTGAAATGGAAGATGAGAAAGTAATTGATATATAGGATATGCAATATGGTACTACATAGCTACTTTATATAACACAGTGTGACCCTCTTTTTCCTCACTAATACAGTTTCTTTATATAACACACAGTGTAATCCTGTTTTTATTGCCTATTGTGTTTTCTACCTGTTGAAAACACTGAGGCAGGGAATAACCTGTGAGTAATCTTATCTGAGAAATCTATTTTATAAGGTAGTGCATAAGCCCCTAGCCCCTGCCAGCCAAATGGAATTTCCTTGTGCTGTGTAGCACACACAATGACACTCTCAGTTTAGGAGGTATCCTAGATACTTCGTGACTGATGTAAAGCTATGATTTGTGATATCTTGCTAAAGTTGACATGAAATGTCACAGCACTGGTATGCTGAGCTAAAGAGCAAATGCGCATGAAGGTTGAAGGTAAGAAGAGAGAGAAAAGATCATGAAAATTGTGCATTGATTTTTATTTTTCCTTGCTTCATTTCTGGGTAAGAAATTTACTATTAAAAATGTATCAAACTTTGAGTGAATGGAAGATGTACTATAGTACCTGATGTTAAGGATGTAAGTATATGAACTGTTATTAATTACCAGTATTAAACTTATGTACAGACTATGAAAAAATATTTTTGAATTGACAGGTCTCAGTCATGTACAAATAAAGCTTTGCTGTAACCAATAGATGGTGTGATGGTATATTACCCTGCATAGGTACATCTTTAGCATATTACTCTTTGCATATATCTGTTCTGAGAAAAAGCAGAGGATAAAGAATGACACAGGTTTTATTTTTGACTGGCTGATGCTTTCTCAGCCTTGTGGTTAGCATGTAACTGACTCAGAAAATTCTGCAGACTTATAGGCTGTAGTAGGAATGCCATCCAGATGAAGATCTAAAAAGAGAAACTCTGTATCGAGTTTCTAAATATCAGATTTCTGCTTTGTTGCCAATTTTATCTATTCAAAGGTGTGACAGTAGTTACTGAATGATTGTCTGTTCGACAAGGTCAGGTGAAGGATGCTAATGTCTAAAATGTAAAGATACAGTTCTTGTTTACTGTAAAAACAAGAACTGAGCTGCAGTTGTCAGTTAAGTTATGTAGCTTGAGAGAGAGCTGCAAATATGCATATGTGAACTTTATATAGTCACTTTGAATTGAACCTTCTTGGTTAAAAGAAAATGCTGCTGATTAGCGATTATTATTATTATTTATAAAATGAAATGAAATATTATACTTAAGCCCATCTGAGTTTCTCTAGGTGATGTTACTGCTTGAGTATGGGTTAACTGAAAATCTTTGCATTACCTGAGAGAATAAAACTAGTATTTGTTAATGGTGTGCTCTTACGACTGTCATTGTTAACATAAGGCATTAGATTGAAGTGGATGTTTGATGGATTATATGAGATAAGCAATTAGTCTTTTGTTTGTTTGTTTTAAATGAACACTAAAGAAGACCCCCCCCATCAAGAAACACCATCTCCCTACTAAACTTCTATTTTTAAAACAAACCCCCATAGTTACAGAATCAAAATTCTGTGAAGCATCAGAAACTTAAATGCTCTCTCTGAAATACATTAGGAAAGGTGTTCACCCTTCATTTGACCTGGAATAGATTTGAATATGTTGGTGACTTTTATTTCCATTTCTCTTCTGTCATCTGGTAATGTGGGAAGGAAAGAAAAGGTGTTTGAAGTGTTCTGGTGTGGAAAACCCTGTAACTCTTACAAGCATAGTGAGGGAAGCCAGGAAAGTGGGAGGGGACCCTCCGTTTACAGTGAAGCATCAGAAGGGGTTGATAGGCTGCAGGCACATGTCTCTGCCTGGGTTTTAGGGCAGCTGGCCTGGCTTGCTGCTCCCAGGGAATGCCACTGGAGCAGTAGCAAAGACGAAGGACACAGCGACGTCCTGTTGCTGTTTTTTATCTCACATGCTAGGCTGGCTTCCCACTGTGTGCTGCTTTTCATGTGTGGGCACTGATTTTTCCACTAGTTAATTTGGAGTTGCTGTGGGCAGTGGGCTGCAAAGGGGTCCAAAGGTGTGCTCTGAAGAAAAATAATGCCCAGCAGATATAGGCAGGAGGTAAAAAGGTATCTACTTCTCTCTTGTCCTATCAGAGTTATGTGCATATTGCTGTCAGCAGGGCCTTTGTTGGTTTGCAGTTATGGCTTTGTCACTTGTGCTGGAGGGCCAAGTAGGGTGGCAAGTCTCCTCCTCTTCCCTTGCTTCCAGCTGCTTGTGGAAGGTGGTCTTTAAGGGTGCTCTTTGCCTCAGTGAAGTAGATTTTAGGGATTTTTCATTTCCCTTGAAATGTAGTTTCTCCATCTTGGCTGTTGCCCTGTGCTCCCCGGTGCTGCCCAGGAGGAGGCTGTGTGGGGCTTCCTTAGTCCTCAGTCCCACTACAGGTGGAAAGGAGTTGGGCAGGTGTAGTTACTCTAGCTTAGGGTCCTTTGAACTCTACTGAACTAGGCTGTTCAGTAGGGCCTGTCTTAGAGCAGAAAGCCCAAAGCCTGCCCAGACTGGCCAAATTCCTCTGTGCAGCACCATGGTGGGCCAAAGCATCATCTCTGCCTCTGAGCAGTGTAGCTGGGTTAGTATTATCCTGCCTATGCCCAGGACAATAAATCTCCCTGCCAAAGAACCACTAGCATAAATGCAGGGAGAAAAAAGTGCATAACACCCAGTGCTGAAGGGAAATCCCTCAGAAAGGCTGATTTATAAAGAACCAATTTTCCCTTTTTCTAAAGACTAGCTTTTGCTAAGCTGGAACAGAGATGCCCCACTCATGCTGAAGGAATGGCAGGAAACTAAGCAAACCCATTGGAGACAGTGTGTTCTGAGCTAATGGAGGAAACACATAGAATGATGGAATGGTTTGTGTTGGAAAAGACCTTAAGATCATCAAGTTCCAACCCCATGCCCCCTCACCCTAGACCATGTCACCCAAGACTCCATCCAGCCTGGCCTTGAACACTGCCAGGGATGGAGCATTCACAGCTTACTTGGGCAACCCATTCCAGTGCCTCACCACTCTCACAGTAAAGAACTTCTTCCTTATATCTAATCTAAACTTCCCCTGTTCAAGTTTGAACCTGTTACCTCTTGTTCTATCACTGTGGTCCCTAATGAAGAGTCTGTCTCCAACACATATGTCATAAAGCAGTCCCTAGTGAATCCTCTGGAATTGAAGGTGGGTGAACAAGAAAGCAAAAGATGGTGGTGGCTCTTTGGTTTGATTGCTCTAACCTCTGGAACAAGCTCTTACCTCCAGAATTTGAGCTATGTATGCTTTTTTTCATGTGCCTGGATGGAGTCTGTCACCTCTCCTGGGGCAGTTAGAGAAGGAGAATTGCCATCATTTCAGCTATGGATCTGTTAGAGAGGCCAGAGCTATGGTATTATCTTTCCATCAAGCTCACCAAACTTGGTACACTGTTAAACTTAATGTTTTTGCTTTCCTCCTGCACAGATCATGTTTTGCACTTTGAACACTCATAAAGCTGATATGGACAAGCTCTTAGGTGCACAAATTGGCCTTGAAGATTTCATATTTGCCCACGTAAAAGGACAACGAAAAGAAGTCGAAGTTCTTAAAACCGATGATGTGCTTGGGCTTACCATTACAGACAATGGAACTGGTTGTGCATTTATAAAGGTAAATTTAATTGCCAGTGAAGTATTTTGTTCTATAGAAACTCTTGTTACTTTAGCAGGTTAATTATTGGGTTAATGATGCTTTAGAACTACAAAATCTTTTATCATCATATATAGGGTAAGTAAAAAAGTTGGCTTTTCTTTAGGTACATCATTCAAAATTAGTTCAGCTATTTCTGCACTAAATGTCATTCAAAATCAGTTCATTTGTTCATTGCTTCTGTACTGTGTATCGGCTTTAAAATGTGGCCATTGTATTTTCCAATCTACCTGGAGGTGGTAGGTGTTAAATACTGCATGCGCCTGCCCCCTCTTTTTTTTGAGTGATTTTCTGATGTCATTTATGGAGTGCTTATAGAACTTGTGTCACTCGTGATAATGAGATCATGTTCTTTCAATCTTTATGACTGTTCACAGGGCAGAAGCCTTTGTGCTCCCTAAGAATAGGTGCAAGTATAGGGCTTTTTCAGCTTTCCAGTGCTTTTGCCTTAGGTAGGTAGGATGAATTAAAAGGTGCTGAGGGTATGAATTGACACATTTACCACAGTTAATGTCAGTAGCAACTATGGGCAGTGGAATATACTAATCATAATTGCTTTCCTCCTCATCTTCTATATGACCTCCAGATAGTATGTTTTGAGACAAGTGGAGGCTGAGGAAATGATGTTACTCTTCTTGCTAGACTAGGTGTTAGGAACCTTAATTGCATTTTCTTCCTTTTTTGGATACTTTGCTCTAATCTACCCCAATTATTCATTATTAGAGAGGCATTTGCAATTATCTTTGATTATTGCTGTCCCAATCACTGTTCTTATTGCTGTTGTAAACAGAGCTTCTTGTACAGAGAGGTAGCATTCTCTATTCATTCCTTAGCTGCCATACATGTAAAACAAAACGTGATTTAGGAATAGGTGTCCTTACCTTTGTTGTGGGAAAATGTGATTGAGATCATGCTTAAGAAAGTCAAAATGAAGTGGAGGCTTCAGTAATCATTTTGGCAAAATCATACCCTTGTTTTTGTGTTTCTAGGCACAGAACTCTGTATTCATAGTGGTAGCGCCCATGCAGCATCTAATGTTCAGTCATGCTGCTGCTTATATGGTATTTTAAAAGAAGGCATTGAAAACAGTGCTTCAGTGATTAAAGTTCACGTGTGCAGCACTGTACAGTGTTACTTTCTCTGTGCTTGGTTGCTAAAATGTAGAGAGAGAACAGCCACCACGTAGGCTACTTTATAATTGGAGCTGGCTGGAAAATCCTCACCACATTAGCAAGACAAGCTGTAACTTCTAGTAAAACTTGTATAAAACTTGTCTTAACAAAGGTATCATTGTCCTTTGTACTCGTCTAATAATAAGCAGTATAATGAAATAGTGCAGTCTTTGTGGGAATGCATCAGTTAAAAGGAGTATCTAGGAGTTTACTTTGTTGCTGTTGCATACTTAGCTAATGGATTTTTAAAAACAGCATAGAAAATACGTATGCAAAAGTAAAAGCTGCATCTTTTTTATGCTTGGTTGTCTGGGTAAAAGAATAAGCAGAGATGGTCTCTCAAGTTTGATAGAATTCTCCTTGTTTATGTTTTGTTTCCTTGAAAAATGGTTACTATGTTCCATTATTAATTAACAATATTAAATTTGGCAACCTGTGGGTTGTTGGAAGATGTTATAGGCTGTAGTAGTTCTATTGTATTTTTAGTAGCAGTGTAGTTTGTAGGTTTTTAAACCTGACACTCGGAACTGCAGGTTGTTTTCCTATGAAATCTAGTGTTTTGCTTTACTAAGAGCAAAACTTGGTAGCATTTCACAAATTTCTGGGCATGTGGTCAGATGGGAAAGATGTATTACGAGATCAAAATGGCGTGATGCATATAATTTTAGGTATTGCATAGGAAATATAGATCCTAGCATTTAAATGGACTGTAGAGCACTTGAAATACTGTCATATCAATCACATCTTAATTACTGTGACAATGTAGCTTGGCTGTCTCTGATCAGTTAACTTGGAGTGATGATAAAAAATGAAGTCAGATGAGAAAAAAACGTTGATATGACACGAAAACATAGCCAGTGAATATTACTTAGACAGTTTTGGTGTTAGGATCCAAGTGAAGAAAAAAACTAAATGAAAACTAATTCAATGTGTAGACTAAACATTTGAAATGTGGTGGGCACGCTTTTGAATCTTGGCTGCTGGTAACAGAAATGCTTTTTAGGACCTGGTTTCAGATCTATGTACGATGCCCCACCTCTTCATTCACCACAAGGCTTCTTTCTGGTTTTAATCTACGTTACAAAGAGTTAAACTCAGCCTGAAGCTAAAAATTGTTGCAGTAAATTATAGGACACTGAGCAGTATCACACTTCCCACTGGCTCTCTCAGATGGAGGCACATATGTGGGCTCAGACATGTGCACAGAAACTAGAAGCAGGTTTCTGAGATAGTTACACAGCTAGGCTAGGTGTTACAGTAGTGGGTGGTGGTATGTTTATCTCCCTTGCGTCACTGTTACTTCGCTCAGAATAAGCCTGAACGACATCAGGCTTTATTAAAAGGTATGTTATTCACAAAGATGTTAGAATGAAATTCTTATCTCTAAAAAATATAACATGATTTTCTGTGTCATAGCTTTTCTATTAAACAGCCATAGGATAATGGCTTACAGGACTCACATGATAAACTTGACAGCATATAACAGCAGTAAACACTGAAATTTTGAATGTCCTTTAAATGACTTGGTAAATCATAAAATCTTAGAATGGTTTGGAAAGGACTTTAAGATTATTTAGTTCCAATCCCCTTGCAAGGGGCAGGGACACCTTACCCTAGACCATGTCACCCAAGGCTCTGTCCAACCTGGCCTTTTTTTCCTCACTTTTTAAACTCCACAGAAGCTACAAATATTTATTTGTTATGTTTTATGACCTTTAGACCATTAGTATATGTATTCCATGAAATGGCATTTAGGAGAATTTCTCATTCTTTATTGATATTTCACTTTAATATGCAGCTGTCATATCACTACAGATGGGTCTTATTAAGACTAGCACTTTATAGTATGTCATTTTTAGTATATCACACACATGTGGTTTTATGTCTCTGGACCATACTTAAGAAAAATTACATTCCTATGCCAGCATGGAGACTTAATAGTAGCCTTTCTGTATCAGAAGGGACCCTACAAGGATGTCGGAGAGGGTTTCTTCACCAGGGACTGTAGTGACAAGACAAGGGGCAATGAGTTTAAACTTGAGGAGGGAAAGTTCCCATTAGATATAAGGAAGAAGTTCTTTACTGTGAGGGTAGTGAGGCACTGGAATGGGTTGCCCAAAGAAGTGGTAAATGCTCCATCTCTGGTGGTGTTCAAGGCCAGGTTTGGCAGAGCCTTGGGTGACATGGTTTAGTGTGAGGTGTCCCTGCCTGTGGCAGGGCCATGCAACTGGATGATCTTAAGGTCCTTTCCAACAAAAACCATTCCATGATTCTGTGATTTAGGATTTTGAAATAAAAAAAAATTTGAAAACTCAATTAAACATTCACATTACTGATATGTTTGAATTGAGTTTTAAAGCACAAAAATATCAGCTTATTCTGAAGCCTTAATTTGGAAAAGATGAAATATGATTGCATTTTTGTTTTCTGTTGATTGTGTATTTGATGCTTATTGAAATACTTTTCTTGAAAAATAATGCTTTCAAAAGTATGTTTTATGAAAATCTTATAGACAAAATGTACTTCTGATACAATAAGCTCAAAGGTATTGATGTGGTTACTGACATTATTGAAGCTCTGTGTTGTCGCCTCTTCACTTTTTAAAGAAATGTTTCTTTGATATATATATTTTATATATATATGAATATATGTATATGTATTTTTTTTGCCAATAGAGAATCAAAGAAGGTAGCCTTATGGACCAAACCAAAATTATCTGCGTGGGTGATCACATAGAAACTATAAATGGAAAAAATGTTTCAGATTGTCGGCATTATGAAGTTGCCAAAATGCTAAAAGATCTGGAGAAAGGTCAGATGTTTAAGCTGGAGTTGATAGAGCCTATGAAAGCATTTGGTGAGTGACCTGACTGTCCACCTTGTTCAATGAATATTGAAATCCCTACATTGCATTGCGTTGTAAGTTTGTTTTCAGATAGCAGCCAGGTGTCCACCCACGGTAACACAGCTGCCACAAGGAAGTACATTTGTTTTCTTTGAAGGGGAAAATTTAGGTGTGGATTTTCTTCCATCTCTTTTTCTTTGGCAGTCATCCTGGTGCGGGCTGCCTCAGTCTCAGTTGCTTGATTCCTTTGCTGCTACATGATGATGGAAAATAAGCGCAGCATTTGTTTCATTGATACAGTTTTAAAGCATGGATCACTTCACTAATGTGCTGATCCTTGACCCTCCTCTTTTCCTTTATTGATAGATAATCTTTGTTCATCTGTGTGTCTGTTTTTTCTATTTTTGCTCTCTGTACTGGGAGCTGCGTGCTCTAATGCAGAAGGATGCTGTAGAAAATGCTGTTCGGGGTTCCCTAAAGTACCTCCTTTGCTGCATATCTTCCTGCTCTCTCTCCCCCCAACTTTTCTGTGGATCTCTAATCAATCATACAGCAGGTATACTCAGAATTGGAAGAAACTAGTATGACAAAGCTCTGTCTCTACCTACCACCTGCGTGCTATGAGGAAGTGATACATAGGAGGAATGCATACCTACTGCTAATCCTGAAGTATATTTTAGCAGTGTGGTAAAACAAACCAAAAAAAGTAGGTTTATCTCAGGTAGTCAAAATGGAGACTGAGTTTTAAGTTTTATTTTCTGATGTTTTTATACGTCATTGCTAAGCCACTGTCCATCATATTTGAAAAATCATGGCAGTCAGCTGAAGTTCCCGATGACTGGAAAAAGGGAAATATAACTCCCATTTTCAAGAAGGGGAAAATGGATGAGCTGGGGAACTACAGAGCAGTCACCCTCACCTCTGTGCCTGGCAAAATCTTGGAGCGGATTCTCTGGGAAGGCTTGCTGAGGCACATGAAAAACAACAAGGTGCTTGGTGACAGCCAGCATGGCTTCACTAAGGGGAAATCCTGCCTGACCAATCTGGTGGCCTTCTATAATGGGGCTACAGAACTGATGGACAGGGGTAGAGCAGTTGATGTCATCTACCTGGACTTGTGCAAAGCGTTTGATACCGTCTCACATGACACCTTTGTCTCTAAGTTGGAGAGACATCAATTTGATAGGTGGGCCACTTGGTGGATAAAGAACTGGCTGGATGGCCACATGCAAAGAGTTGTGCTCAATGGCTCAATGTCCAACTGGAGACCCGTAATGAGTGGTGTCCTTCAGGGATCAATGTTGGGACCGGTCTTGTTCGACATCTTTGTTGGTGACAGGGAGAGTGGGATGGAGTGCACCCTCAGCAAATTTGCCAATGACACCAAGCTGGGTGGTTCAGTTGATATGCTGCAGGGAAGGAATGCCATCCAGAGGGATCTTGACACGCTTGTGAGGTGGACTGATGCCAACCTGATGAAATTTAACCATGCCAAGTGCAAGGTCCTGCACCTGGGTGAGAGCAATCCCAGGCACAGCTACAGGTTGGGGAGAGAAGAGATTGAGAGAAGGACTTGGAGGCGTTGGTCGATGAGAAAATGAACCTGAGCTGGCAGTGTGTGCTCACAGCCCAGAAAGCCAACCGTATCCTGGGCTGCATCAAAAGGAGTGTGACCAGCAGGTGGAGGGAGGTGATCCTGCCC
>JAOEHY010038875.1:0-11974 GCA_025447955.1 Psilopsiagon aurifrons | reverse complement strand
CTGAGGCGCTGGCACAGGGTGCCCAGAGAAGCTGTGGCTGCCCCATCCTTGGCAGTGTTCAAGGCCAGGCTGGATGGGGCTTGGAGCAACCTGCTCTAGTGGAAGGTGTCCCTGCCAATGGCAGGGGGCTGGAATCAGATGAGCTTTTCAACCCAAACCATTCTATGATAGCCAGGCTGCACCTCTGAAGCCTGAGGAGTTGTCTTTCACACTTGTTAAGCTGCTGTTTCAATTAGCATTAGACGAAAGGTAATTATGTTTCCATTTGAACTTGTTCTCACTTCCAAATATAAAGCATTACCCCTTTTAATCCAGCTCTAACACAATACAAATGTCACTGGTTATGTGTATGTTGACAGAACTTTGTTCTGCTTGGCAGGGGAAAGCACTCCGGGTCTGGAGGCAGAGCTGTAACTCGCAGTTCAGCTCTGACAGCTCACTTCCAGCATAATTTTCGTCACCTCAGGAGAAGTTTTGTAGTCCTGCAGCAAGCTGAGGTACTGTCAGACTACACAAGGTATTCAAGCTTTTATTTGTTAATCATGTTCATATTCCTCCTAATCCCAGGTTTGGGCACAGTCCCAGCCCAAAGCAGCAGCAGTCTGCATGCCTCCAGCCCTCTGTGCTCTGTGTCCCGCCTCTTCCAGTTGGAAGGATCTTCCCAGCCCAATCCCAGCTCTCTGCTACTATACAACTGACTCCTTCAGTTCACTTAGTGAGATTTTATACACCTGAACTACTGGTACTCCCCCCTGCCCATCACATACCTGCCAAATACCGTATTGTGTCAAGTTTATTCGATTCCATGAGTGTTTTTAAGGAAGCTATTTCAGTGTCAATTTTATTACTGATTTCTGAGATAACACTGTTGGTACTGGCATCCTGAAACATGAAAAGAAAGCATGTGTTTAATGACAATCTCCAGCCCTTTCAGGTTTGTAAAGCCAAACAAGAGCACCATGCTACAGGCAACAAGACAGACAAACTTCCAGCCTATCACTGGAGTAAAATACGTAAGGGGTAAGAGACCTCAGAAGATGCAAAACCGCATTTAGTACAATCCAGGAAGAATATTGAAGAGAAAGAGCAAAAAAAAACCCCAACCTGGGTCATATACTTTTCTCTCTGCTATGCCAGTGCCTCCTGAAGGAGGCATTCCACAGCAATTGCAGAGTATCGCTAAATTCTTGCACAAAAAGGTCTAAGCATTCACAAGCCATATCCAGAAATTAAAGGGGATGCTGAAGAAGGGACATGCACCCTCAGGTTCTCAGACTTCAGCCTGAGAGGCCTGGAAGTGTTCAAGGCCAGGCTGGACAGGGCTTGGAGCAACCTGCTCTAGTGGAAGGTGTCCCTGCCCACGGCAGGGGTTGGGAGCTGGATGAGCTTTAAGGTCCCTTCCAACACAAACCAGTCTGGGATTCTGTGACAAAAACAAACCTAGTTCAACACTTACTTTTTTATGAAACTCTGTAGTCACTTCCATCAATTTCCTCTCCTGATCTGTGAACTGTGGGATTAACAGAGAAATTACAACTGTACCAAAAGAAAACAGGACATAGCAGTGGTTAGGGTATGTTCACAGACCATCTTACCATATCTGTCACCCTGCTCCTCTCCAGGTTGATGTCCAGCTTGCTGTCAGTTTGGATCTTACCCGTTTCATTCTTGAAAGAAAACAGAGATTATGAAACTCCCTATTTACTGTCCCTACCAGGACTGTGGAGGTACTTGTAGTTTACTTACCAACAGCTGCTGTTTGACTTGATCTAATTCGATCTTCATTTTCTAAGTGAAGAGGAGAAAGAAGAACACAAATGATGTGACAAGCCCAGAACCCTGCTGACCAAGCCCATCACTCACAGGAGTGCTGCCACCACGTGCATGCAATTATTCTGCCATGAGTTTTCTCCCAATGGGACAATCTGTTCTTGATTAAACATCCTAACTGCTGTATTCCATTCCTACAGCCATACGCAATCTGCTGGGAACTGTGATCAAAATAAAGGGATTCTTCTGTAATGATGATGATCTTGTTAATCTGAGACTAAAGATGTCAGGAAAATACCAAAATGCCATCAAGTAAAATAGAAATGTGTCTCAATCATCAGTTTAATTAAACCCTGCAGAGAAATGACCAACTACTACTGCATGGTGCGGTTAAATAGGGTCAAGACTGTACCAGAATCACCCTGAAATAAAATTACAGGAGATGATTCTAAGAAAACTGAGCACGTCTGATCACATGAAATATGTTATATGTGATCACAGAAGCTCTAATCTACAATGGTTCCACACAGAGGTGCTGGAGCAGCCCTGCTCTGGAGCCAGTCTGAGAGAGCGGGGCTGGGTCAGCCTGGAGAAGGCTCCTTAAGGGGAGACCTTAGAGCAGCTCCAGTGCCTAAAGGGGCTACAGGAAACCTGGAGAGGGGCTTTGGACAGGGGCCTGTAGGGACAGGACAACGGGAATGGCTTTAACCTGACAGAGGGGAGACTGAGATGAGCTCTTAGGCAGAAGTTCTTCCCTAATAGCAGGAAGTTCTTCCCTAAATAGCAGGAAGTTACCTGCTATTTAGCATGGAAAATGACACATCTCTCTGGCATGAGGGTGCTGTGGCACTGGCACAGGGTGCCCAGAGAGGCTGTGGCTGTCCCATCCCTGGCAGTATCCAAGACCAGGTTGGATGGGGCTTGGAGCACCCTGGTCTAGTGGAAGGTGTCTCTGCCCATGGCAGAGGTTGGAACTGGATGAGCTTTAAGGTCCCTTTCAACCCAAATCATTCTGTGATTCTATGACAGAAGTATCCAAAATTACTTTTATGTTCATACTTTTTCCCCACAAACACGTTCAACAGGTACAACCCAACATTACAATTTAACTGCTTAACTAAAAGTATTCTTTAGTACCTCATTCTCAGCTCTCAAGTTTGCAAATTCACTTTTCTCCAGGATGACCATGTCTTTTCGAATGGAGTCCAGATGTGCCATTATCTGCTTCAAAGTTATTTCCTTAGAAACAATAAAACATGTAATTAAGTTTGACACTTTCTGCCAAGTAAAGACTCTGAGGTCTGAAATGATGAAACTAGCTGCTCTAAAGCACAAAACTGGGGAGACTCCACCAAGAAAGTGACAGAAACACATTACTTCACAGCTGCAATTTGTTAAAAAGACTCAGAGGATTTGTGCTTTTTTATGTTGCTTTATCACACTGATTCTGAACTTAAACATCAGAGGGGGTGATGGGCTCAAACTGAAACAGGGGAAGTTCAGGTTAGATATGAGGAGGATGTTCTTTACTGTGCGGGTGGTGAGGCACAGGAATGGGTTGTCCAAGGAAGTTGTGAATGCTCCATCCTGGTGGTGTTCAAGGCCAGGTTGGACGGGGCTTGGAGCAACCTGCACTAGTGGAAAGTGTCCCTGCCCATGGCAGGGGTTGGAACTGGATGATCTTAAGGTCCTTTCCAATCCAATCCAGTCTGTGATTCTATGATTAGTCCAAGTATCATGCCATCCACCCAGCTTTAAAGCCTGACAGCCAGTAGTTAAACATTGCTAAAAGACACTGAAAAAACTCTTACAGATGTTTGTACCAACAAGTTCAGGATTCAACTGCTATTTATAAACTAGAGTAAAAAAAACCCATGAAAATAAAGAGAGTTTGTAATTGAGACTCTTGAAAGCAACATTCCTTTAGCTACTCTAAGGAAGTTACCTGCTATTTAGCATGGAAAATGACACATCTCTCTGGGATTCTGCTGTTAAAGTTGAGCACCAGAACAACGAAGAGCAATCACTCAGACCAGAAGCAAACAGCATTTCTCAGATCCTACACTGAACTAAATTCAGCATCATGTTTTGGCCCAGAGAAGCTGTGGCTGCCCCATCACTGGGAGTGTTTAAGGACAGGCTGGATGGCATTTGGAGTAGCCTGTCTAGTGGAAGGACTGGAACTGGATGAGGCCCCTTCCCAACCCAAACCATTCTGTGACTGTATGAAAGTTTGCCCTGAACCAGCTTCCACTGATGTCTGCCTTGAACACAAGGAAGTTTTTACATTTCCTGGTGTCCTGGGCTCAGCAGTAGCAGTCATTTTTATCCTTCTTAATAGCTGGTGCAGTGTTGTGTTTTTGACTTTGGGCCTGGGAACAGCGCTGATAAGGAAAGGGGGGGTGTGCCAATGGCTTCCTGGTACTGAGTTACCAGCTGGGCTTAATCCACAACACCTGGGAAAACTTCAGCTGCATTTACACAGAGGGGCTCATTTGCTTCATCCCATCTTAAAACAGCCTCAACACTGACTGCACTATAAAAATCCAGTGTTTCTGTGTAACGCAATTCCATGCAAAGCATATTCAGGATCCTCACTTCCTCTACATGTAATAGGATTTCCCAGAAGTTTCCATTTTGATGAGGAAAACCAATATAGATACACAAGCTCTTGTTGTCTTCTCAGGGTTACAGAAAAATAAGGATAGATAACTTGTATTAAAAATGAATGTCAAGATTAACCTCTTGGATGTATGGTTCAGCATTTTAAATGAAACAGCAATGCTTAATTGAATTAGGCCACTGAAGAAGAACGGCACAGCCTTCCTCAGTCATAATTAAAACCACTATCACGCATCAGAGCTTGGTCCAGATGTGCAGCCCTGAAGAAAAAATGAAGTTCCTTTCATTTTGGCAATTTGTTCTCTTGTCACCACCTTTGTTACCAGCAGACAAACCAGCTGTGCTACTGAACTGACTCACTGCCTCCAGGTATGTCCATGAACCCCAGCATCTAAGGGAAGGAGACACCTCAATGCCATGCCATTCAGAAAAGCCACTGCCAATTTTCTGCTGTTTTAGGTAATCCTGTTCTCTCTCCTGTACTCTTCAGGAACCTCTTCTTGAGCCTTTCTTCTGCCCTCAGCTGCTGGAAAGCTAAAAGTTTGGCTTCACCTCTGAGCTTTGCAGCAGCAAATGAAGCAAACTCTGCATTACACTGCGGGTTCGTGGCTGCATTTGGAAAACACTCCTATGAGATGAAAGGTTTAAGACTTTTGGACCAGATGATCCTTGTGGTCCCTTCCAACCTGGTATTCCAGGAGATGTTACTATTCTTACCATGACCCTGAAACTCAGGAAAACCCACCCCAGTGAAGTCTTTATAGAACTGCAGAGGTGCTCACTTGGCTTTCAAATATCCAGCCATGAGACATTACACAACGCTGTACCTGTACAATGGTGCAGATACACCATCAAGTATCTTTTACCTGCTGAGTCTGGGTAACCATATCCTTATAGACTGTGTCCAAGCTGACATTCGACAGGGTTACTAATGTCCTCAAGATGGTCTCTGCTTGTTCCTTCCCAAAGCCTGGAAGACAGTTGGAGGGTGACAAGTTAAGGTAGTATTAGAAAGCTGGATGGAAACAAGAGCAAGAGGTACATAACAAATAAGGACACTCAAGTGCTGTACCCAACTGCAGTGGTAAATGGGAAGTCATACAGTCACTGAGAAATGACAGTAAGGAGCCAGCACTGTGATTTATAACTACAAAAACCACAGTTTTAATGCTGCCAACATCTAAAAGCACATTAACTTTTAACACACTGAAGTTCCCTGTGCATGCAGCTGACAGGGTTTCTGTATAATGCTGAACTCTTCATGCACTATAAAAGTAATTCAGCCAAAATTAACTATATAATGAACTTCCACTGTCTTCACACAGGAGCTGCTCCAGCCCCTGATCATTCTTGAGGCCTCCTCTGTTGTTCCAACAGCTCCATGTCCTTCTTATGTTGAGGACACCAGAACTGCACACAGTGCTCCCAGTGGGGTCTCACAAGAGCAGAGTAAAGGGGCAGGATCACCCCTTTCCACCTGCAAAAAAAGCTTTTTTTGCTAGAAAACAGGTCTTTTAAGTGCTATTGTTACGTTTGATAAGTGTATTATGTTCCTGCTGGAAAACACTATAAACGTGCCTATAACCACAGATACTGTAAATCTAATGTAATAGTTATTGGTACGGTTACAGAGGCATGAGGGTCATGTGCCTCCTTCACCACAGAATCATAGAATTGTTAGGGCTGGAAAGGACCTTAAGATCATCCACTTCCAACCCCTCTACCATGGGCAGGGACACCTCACACAAAACCAGATCACCCAAGGCTATGTCCAACCCAGCCTTGAACACCGCCAGCGATGGAGCATTCACAACTTCCCTGGGCAACCCATTCCAGTGCCTCACCACCCTCACAGTAAAGAATTTCTTTCTTATATCCAATCTAAACTTCCCATGTTTATAAAATGCCATTCTATAATATCAAGTTTTCCAGATTTGGGAAAATGGAGAGCACTCAAAGTTACAGAACAGAACCTACGAGTGATTTGTCTGGTATCACTTACCATGGGCTTCCAGATCCTGCACTAAGGCGTGGGTATCAAAAGTCACCTTCCTCTGCTCTGGGGGAGTGATTTCAACATTCCTGACATCATATGAGCTCCTAACCAGTGTGGCAGCAAAACCTGGGAGAGACAACATGTACCTTAAATTTAACCAGATTGTCTTATCATGCCATATCTCATTTTAATGCCTTGCATGACAGCAAAGCTGCACAGATGTTGCAACAAAAAGCTGGGTTGATTGCTGGGCTGTGTAAAAAAGCCACCAATCCTTTTTTCCACAGGAAACCTGCACCAACTAGGACTCATGTATTTATCTTCATAGAAACACAGACCACTAGAATCACCTTCCACTAGAGCAGGTTGCTCCAAGCCCCTGTGTCCAACCCGGCCTTGAGCACTGCCAGGGATGGGGCAGCCACAGCTTCTCTGGGCACCCTGTGCCAGCACCTCAGCACCCTCACCGGGAAGATTCTCTTAGCATCGCACCTAAATCTACTCTCTGCCAGTTTAAATAGCTCGAAGTAGCTCAGACCCATGAGCTACTCAACAGACCGCTCTCGCCCATATAACCCACCCCTTCCTGGGCCTTACTACAGCGCGCTCCCTCACACACCGCCTCAGGGACCGCCCTCACGCTGCGAGCACAGCCCGCGGCCTCCAGCACAACCGCGCCGAGGTTACCCCGTACCACAGCCGGCGGCCCTGCCCGCTCCCGCCGCCCTCGCTCCGTGCCCCGGGGATTGGCTCTCACCTCTCCGCGCAGCCGGAGGCCGCAGGGCCCGGCCGAGGAGCGCAGACCCGGGCCAACCTCCCCTCATGGCGACGCGAACCGCGGCGCTGCGCCGCGCAAGCGGCCGCCTCTCGGCCCGGGCTCCGCGGGGCGTGCTGGGCACTGGAGTCCGTCAGCAGCGAGGGGAGGAGCTGCCGGCGCTCGGCCGAGGGCGCCGTGCGCCTTCGGGTAATGGGGCCTCGGCCCTGTGCCCTGGACATAAACTGTGGTAAATGAGCAAAGGTGAAAATTCTAACTAATTCAATTTGTTAAGTGAATAAAGGCAAGCAAACAGCGCTGGGTGCGCGGGGAGTCACCCCCCCCCACCTGCAGGCACGCCGGGAGGTTAAGTGAGCAGACATTTATTACACACAATCAGGCATAGTCAGTGGGTTCCTGAGAGAGCAGTGGGGACATTGCAGTGAGTTTCACCTCCCTTTTGGCGCTGTCCGTCGGTCCGTCGGTCATGGGCAGGGGTCTTCAAGATGAAGTAAGGAGTCTTCCTCAGGTTGCTCTTTTCACCCCCAGCACGTCCGAATGCCCCAGTCATGACAACCAACCAAACACCAGACAGGTCTGCGAGTCTTCTGGCATTGTTTTCTAAGTTAGGCCAAAACCTGATCGATAAGTAGAAGGGCCATTATCCCATCACAGGCCCACAACAAAAACATTGTGACGGGGCTCTTATCGCTCCTTTATTCTCTGTTTAATTCTCATTCTATCACAGTGACTGAGTTCACCATCAGGATCCAAAACTCAAAGGCTAAAACACAGACTGAAAAACAATCTTCCAGGGGAGAACAGACACTCTGGAGCAAGATTTAAGGGTCTTTTTCCCTTCAAAAGAGGACCCACACCTGAATCAATACTATGATGCCAGCTTCCAGCCATACCAGCCAGGCGCAGGGTGAAGGCCAGCTCCTAGCAGACAGAGCAAGAAACCAAAGCACACCTCCAATGCCAAGAAGTCCCTGGGAGCACATCTGAAGCCTGCAACAGTTTCGGTCATACAAGGAATAGATCACTTAATTCGGTATTTGTCTCTTGATTGACATGGATCATATTTACACAGCTCACATAAACTATAACCAGAATGGCGGGTTAAAGGGCAGACGGTTAATGAAAGAATGAGGGGTTAAAGCTGATGTGGCTTGGTTGCGGTATTGGGTATGGGGCCATTGCTCTGCCTGTCATGCGCCCTGAGAAGAGGCAGTTTGCCTCCATTGGTGATATGTATATACCACATGTATCTCACATACCTCCATTATATGCATATTCATTGTAAGTCTACAAAGCGCCCTCCCAATTCTTGTTACCCATTGCACGTGGTAATTAGGGCGGATAAGGCTATGGCATGGATGCTGTGAATTCTGGTCTCTGGGGGTGTGGTGGTCGTTTGGAGAGAAATACCCCCCCTCATTTTATCCTTTCATGGAAATCTGTTCGTTAAGGGCATTGGAATGTGTATTTAGTCTTTCCAATTACCGACATGTTCTTGTCTGGGCTAATTCACAGCCCAGAGAGCTTCATCCAGCTGTTTTCTTTTGAAGGCATTTACCTCTTTCTCAGGCTTTAGCAACAGGAGGAAGGACCCTGTTGCCTTAAAACAATCATAGAATAAACTTGGTCGACAAACACCTTTAAGATCATCCAATCCAGCCATTCCCCAGCACTGCCAAGGCCACCGCTAACCCATGGTGCTGAGGCCTCACCTACACAGTGTGTGAACACTTGCAGGGATGGTGGCTCCATTCCTGCCCTGGGCAGCCTGTTCAATGCTGGAGCACCTGCAGGGAAGGAATTGTTTCTAATCTCCAATCCAAACCTCCCCTGGTACAGCTCGAGGCTGTTCCCTTTTGTCCATCCTCTGAAAGATGAAACTATTACTCTGGACCCTGGTGCTTTTGAACTCTGAAGCTTTCAAATTGCAACCTGTTTGTAATTGTGTCCCTATCAGAGCAGCACATGGATTTCAGGGCCAAGGAGGACTTCAGCAAAATTGAACTCTTACTTTTCTGCTGGTACAAGTTACCATGAAACTCTTCAGTCTCTCTGACACCACACAGGCCCAGGGGTGCTGAAGTTACATCTGAAAGTGCAGCCCAGGAGAAGGATTGCTGGTGGTACTCTTTGTAAGATGTTCTAAGTGGAACAGTAAACTTTGAGAGCCGTGATGCAGGACATCTGTGAGTAAGTAAGATGCACGTTTCAGCAGTTGCCAGCAGCTGTGGGTTGTCTGAACTCATCCCTCCCTCTTCTTCCCAGAGGTCTGGGTTTCTCACAGCTGGTGTGAGGAAGGGCTTTAAGCTGAGCACATAAAAGTTCAGGCTTTCAGAGCAGAAAAATACCCTTGGTAATAAAACACGCCTGATTTTCAGTTACATGGAGGCTCCTTCTGCTGCCAGATCTGCTTCAGCCATCATTGAGCCACTATGCTCCAAACCCCTGTGTCCAACCTGGCCTTGAACACTGCCAGGCACGCGGCAGCCACAGGTTCTCTGGGCACCCTGTGCCAGCGCCTCAGCACCATCACAGGGAAGAGCTTCTGCCTGAGAGCTCATCTCAGTCTCCCCTCTGTCAGGTTAAAGCCATTCCCCTGTCCTGTCCCTACAGGCCCCTGTCCAAAGCCCCTCTCCAGGTTTCCTGGAGTCCCTTCAGGTACTGGCGCTGCTCTGAGGTCTCCCCTTAAGGAGCATTCTCTTTTCCAGGCTGACCCAGCCCAGCGCTCTCAGCCTGGCTCCAGAGCAGAGCTGCTCCAGCCCTGGCAGCATCTCCATAGCCTCCTCTGGACTCGCTCCATCAGCTCCATGTCCTCCTTATGTTGTTTTCCCCAGAGCTGGATCAAGACTGCGTGCAGGAATCTCAACAGAGCAGGGTAGAGGGGGAGAATCCCCCTCCCTTGACCTGCCGCTCACGCTCCTTTTGGTGCAGCCCAAATCCAGTTTGGTTTCTGTATGTTCACATACACATGTGTATGGTGTGCTCAAGCACATACTGTTGAGCTTCTTGTCAGTCAACACCCTGACTCCATGGGGTCTTTGCCCAGCCTGTAGTTGCACTGGAATTGCCCTGATCCAGGTACAGGTCCTTGCACTTGCCCTTGTTGAACTTCATGAGTTTTCACTGCCCCATCTATCGTGTCCTCTGTCAGGACATGACTCACTCAGAGGACTTCTAGGATGAGAAGGAAGTGTATGGGATGTGTGGGGGAAGAAGCACTGCTACCAGTGACATCTGTGTGACCCAGGGTGATGAAGCAGGCAAGGAACTCACTGGAAGGGCTGGAAGGGTGCTCGCAGGGGAGCGCACCCCTGGTACCTGTGCTGAGGGTCAACTTCACATGATGTAATGGGTGCAGAAACACTCAAACAAGCCTGGGCTTATTTAAAGCACTGAGTTTCCGAGTCAACAACTGTGTCAAGATGCAGACATGAGGAAAAACCTCAACAATAACAACAAACCCCTGTCACTGAGGGGAAGACCCCCGGGTCTGCACCCTCTCACACGACATTATTGTTCAGCGCTAGTAGCGTCACGCACAGGCTCAGGATGGAATTTGCTCCTTCAGGAGCACAAAATCTTTTCCAACCAAGGCTTTCCTCACAGGACAGAGGGGTGAGTGCCCCAGGGTGCTGATTTTCCACTCCAGACACTGGGCTGCCGAACCGGGTGTCTGCAACCGGCGCCTGAACTTAGCTCGTCTCTAATAAAGCAAGCAGCTCTGGAGATGCGGGCGGCTGCCCCAGCTTGCCGTAGGAGGGCAGCAGCCTACAGCCAGACGGGCGCTGCCGATGAGGGCTGCGTGTTCGATCGACTCAGCCTTCTGCTGTGTTGTATTTATTATCATTAACACAAGTATGGTATAGACAGCAGCCGTTCCTGTGCTCTCGGACAGCCATCCCACAGCTTCTTCATGTGCACAAAGAGCACATCTCTGGTTTCAGCCTGCAGCCTTCATGCTGCCATGCTCTGCAAAGATGCTGCAGGGTAGAAGCAGCCCTCTCAAACAGATGAAACGAACAGGGGAAGTTCAGGTTAGATACAAGGAAGAAGTTCTTTACTGTGAGGGTGGTGAGGCACTGGAACAGGCTGCCCAAAGAAGTGGTAAATGCGCCATCCCTGGCAGTGTTCAAGGCCAGGTTGGACAGAGCCTTGGGTGACATGGACTAATGTGAGGTGTCTGCCCATGGCGGGGGGTTGGAAGTGGGTGAGCTTAAGGTAGTTTCTAACCCAGACCATTCTGTGATTCTATGGAAATAAGGAGGGTGATCAGATGTGGACCCCCAGCAGAAAAATGTTGAAATCAGTGAGGTGGTTGGAAAGAGGGAAACTAAAGAGACAGGGTAACTCATTTTTTAACCTTCCTCCTGTTTTTCACACAGTGTATGTTTTTTACTATCTGGCATCCTTCATGGGGGCTCTCTATTGTCTCCCTTTGAGGGACATGGATCAACTTCAGGATACAGACCAAAGGTTTAGTATTGTCTAAGGTGGTGCTATGTAGTCATTGGTATGTGGGGCTGAAAATGACCACGTGTCTCAAGTCCATTCTTTCTGCAAACAACGAGCACACAGACCTCCTTTCCATCCCCCCAGTTTTATTTGAGATCTTTCCCAGCCTAAGTTTGTTTTTCCCAGTGAATCACTAACAAGTTCCTTTCTGAACTCTGGCTGAATCAAAGACTTCCAAAGCTTGCTATCCCTGCACTGCATTTAGAAACCTGCTGAGGGATCATAGAATCATAGAATAGTTAGGGTTGGAAAGGACCTTAAGTTCATCCAGTTCCAACCCCCCTGCCATGGGCAGGGAC
>JAOEHY010038874.1:0-30495 GCA_025447955.1 Psilopsiagon aurifrons | reverse complement strand
CTGCTGTTTCTCAAAGACCTCACACTAGTGTATTCTCTGTAGAGCAGGCTTTTTTATTGCTCCCTTCTGGTGTCTCTGTAGGGCTATATAGTACTTAATAAAATACTGCCAGACCAACCTATTTGTTTGGACACTTTCTCTCTTGGCAGTCTGACAGGAAAGCACTTGAAAATCCTGATGTGTCAAGATTATTGCAGCGCAAGGACCTCATCTGTACAAGGATATGTCTGACCGGGAGCTTGGTTACAAAACCTTTTTTCCCCTCAGCTGGAAATACTCAGGAACTTGACTGCATCCCTGGTTTATGCCAAAGCTTTGGTGGAGTTCCAAAAAAGTAATAGAGGAAATAAACTCTCTCATGATTTGCAAATATAAGTTTTAGATGCCTCTTGGGCATGGCTGACCACTGAGATTTTGTGTGGCTGAGTGTCTTGTACCAGCTTCTCCTGTAGCTTGCTTATAAACTTGCTTTCCTGGTAACTTCAGGCTATGACTTGTTTTAGCAATGTCTGGGTTTGGCAGTTTGGACAGGTCTCTGTAAAGGATGGACTTGTCTTGATTTCGCAGGCCATAGAATTACGTTCCACAGACTGCAGAATACCTTGTAAACTAAAATCAGAGAGGGACTTCTTCTCTTTTTGTACCCATCATTAAAGTGAGCAACAGGAGAGAGTAAAGGTGGAACTTCCAATATGGCAAACAGCCCCTTTGGTGTCCTAAACTACCATTTAATCCACACTTGCATACTGCAGCCTGTGGAACTGTTTGATATGAGAGCAGTGTTTCTCTATTCTGCACTCTGACTTCCTTGCTTATAGTCATGTATGTAAATGTCTCCTGTTTTGTTAACTACATTTAATCTTCTTGCTTGCAGGCACAGTTAGAAGGTTCCTGGAAATTCATGGAGAGACTCTGGAGAAGGTGGTGTTTGCTGTCTCTGATCTTGAAGAGGTATCTCCTCGACGTTCAGTCCACCAACATTCATGATATTCTCTGCAGCAGTATTAACTCCTGCATTGTAGAGCTGGATTCGGATTTCTCCTTCAGATTACATAGGCTTTTGGTCCCACAGAGTCCTTCTGCCTCCTACTAGCATAGCATCTTTCCCAGTACTGCTTATGCTCTTACAGCAGGCACTATGGTCATGTTCAAAATCTTTCCACTTCTTCCATGATCCTAAGCCATGAACAGGAGCCAGTACTAGAAGTTATAGGAATGCAACTGTGCTGGGTGGCATCAGCCAGCCAGAAAGGAAATTCCTCATATAAAATTTCCTCCTTACACAATACTGCTTCCCTCATGCTTAAAAAGGGCCAGTTTTGCATGCCCACGGATCACCCAGAAATGTCTTGCTTGCTGCTTGCTTTCTGGCTTGTTGAAATAACAAGCTGGACATTGAATTGACTGTGTTCAGGCAGATGCTAGCAGTTTGAATGTTGACTTTTCTTGTACCTTGGACTTGCTAATGGCAGTTCCTGGGCAGGACACCCATGCAGTTGCTTAGGTTCTGTGGCATCTGAATGAGGAAAATAACTAATTTGTTGGGGATTCTGTAACTCCTAATCATTTGGAGAGAACACATGAAGTACTACATTGTTAACAGAGATTTCCACTCTGTTCATCCTTGAGTTTCTCTTGGTGTTTTTTTCCCCACCAGATCCCTAGAGGTAATCTCTGTAGTGATGCACTTAAATATAAGCAGCCTTCACTGAAGCCTGTCATCCATGCATGTTGCAACTTCATTACAAAGCTAAAGTGTCTGCAGTCTCCTGAGTTCATGCAGGTTAAAGTAGTGTCCTCTTAACGTCATTTGCTCCTCTGACCAAAGAAATTGAGCCATTGAAGGAAGTAGTACTTTGCCCGCAAACTACTGAGAAGACCCCTCAGCAGTTGTTACTTAACTGAAGAGCAGGGATGCGTGATAGACCCTTCACGCATTTTTCTTATTTGTAGGCCACTTACCAGAAGTTGCTGCCTCTGTATTTTCCAAGATCACTGGAAGAAGAGATACAATCCTTGCCTTACCTCCCTGCAGATATTGGCAATGCAGAAGGGGAGCCTGTAGTACCAGAGCGGCAGATCAGGATTACTGAAAAGCCGGGTGTTCCAGATGGTGAGTTCTTAACATTGGAATAAGTGTCTCTGGGTAAAAATCAGTGGAAAACCAAAAAAGGCATATAGGAAGCAGAGAGATGTTTTCCTACCTCAACTCGCCTCACCCAAGGCATGCTATAATGAAGACAGTTGTCAAGCTGTCTTGTTGGTTTCATGTGTTCCACAGCGGTAACTTCTGCTTTCTGCCTTGTTGTGTAGAGTGGTGTGGTTAGAGGGTGTGGCTGTTGTTCTGTTTGCTTTCTTGGGGGGGAGCCTGGATAGTTAAGTTTTAGTTCCCTTTATGAATTTTCTACAAGATGATTAAGACTTTTGCAGACTTCTTTTGCAGAATCTTTTGCAGCCCCTAACTTAAAAAGGTATTCCTGTTAATCGTCTAGCTTCTATATTAGCAATGTGTTGCTCATATATTAGCAAATGTTGTCTCAAATGATAAGATTCTGTTGAATATACATCGTATTCTTGTGCATCAAACTAGCAGATGCTCAATGAAAAATAGCAGCAGCTCCCTAAAACAGAGAACTAGATCAACCAAACGATCAGTTTTTGGGAAATGGCTGTCAAAACTCAGTGAAAGAAGTCTGTAAAGAGGTTGCCTAGACATCAGGGTTGAGGAAGCAAAACAATATATAAATGGGCATAGTTGGCACACACTGCCTTATTTATTAAGCAGTGCTGTCAGTTTTGCACTTCTCCAGGAGAAGTCTGAAACCATCAAAAGCAGATAACTTGGAATGGATTTCAAAGGTTTTCTACTTTTGCATGGCTGGTTGAGATAAGGCTGACTATGCAATGAGGCTCAGCCAATTTTCCTGTTCAGTTTGATATCTGATGTACCTACTCCTGCTGATCAGACTGCACTAATACACAGACCCCCATCCCAAGTGCTTTTTAGAACAGTATTTGCAGCTGTGGCTGTTCACTCTTAGACATTCATCCACTAGCTAATACTTCGTGAAATTACTGGGTTTGCATCTGTAGGGGTGAATGGGTGTAGCAGAATCCTGCACTTTTGTCTCATTGCTACTATAGCATGTCACACTAAAAACTGGGGAACTTGGTTCCCATCTTGGTTGCCCAGAGGTAGTGCTAGAAACCTTAGCCAATATTCCTTGATTGCATCAAGTTCAGTAGAGCATTCTGGTATTATCACCAGCGAGTGAGCCTGTACTCTTGTATTTCATCACCCAGTCATGTTGTAAACAATACTATAAAAACATCTAAATGCAGTTCATTGCCAGCTCTACTGTAGTGTTGATACAAAGAGTGAGCTCTTTCTAAAGTACAGCTTCTAAGCTGAGTAAAGCTGCAGCATCTGTTCCTTTGCACACTTATTTTTCCTGCTGTGACAAGTAAGACAACTGTAAAGTCCAAGTCACTCTTTCCAGGTGTTGTTTTTTAAGAGAGTTTACCATTATCCTTTTGTAACAGGCTGACGACTAAGACTTGTCCGGTTAGTTTCCAGGCAAACCAACATGTTAAGGGAGTCTGTAGTTATTAGTCACGTGCTATAATCTGTCAATGGTAGGAGTGCGACATCAGGCCTACATCATGGTACATCATGGGGTTTTGTGTTGGCTTGTAGCATGAGGTCTGGGCTGGCTCACTGAGATATACAGCAATTCAGCAGCAGCATTGCTGTCTTGTACACAGCTTGAACATTTTATGCTACCTTTGTTTCTACTGCAGATGCTTCAGATGAAGAGGGTCTGGAGGCAGATTTGTCTTTCATTGGTTCCCATGCTTTTGCCCGCATGGAGGGAGATGTTGATAAACAGAGACGCCTCATCCTTCAGGGGCAGTTGTCAGAGGCAGCACTGCAAAAACAGCATCAGAGGAAGTGAGAATTTCCTTGTCTGTGTGAATGTTGTGTATTAGTTAGCAGTTCAGAGAACCAGCCCTTATGGTGACTTTGCTATCCGTAAAGCCTAATCTTGTAGCACGGAAATACAGGTAAAGCCTGGTGTCATCCTGGATCACTGTGATAGCCTCTTTGGCCTGAAGGGAGAAGTGAAGGAGCAGTAGGAGGGAAATGGAAGCTAATGATGAATCAATCCCCTGGGGTATCCAGTGCAGCCGACCAGCTGCCTTATTTCTTTGCCACAAGATGTCACTGTTTTGTTGTTGCTTTTTCTGGTGGGGCCCACTTGCTCCTGAGGCCCCGGGCAGATAGCAAACCATTTTTCTTCAGTCTTTCAAAACACAAAGATAACTAAATTCTGAGGCTTCTGTTCCCCCACTCCAGCTAATCCTAACGTGCATGATTGCTTTCTTAGAACCACTTCCATGCTGGAGTCCTCTTGAAGCATTGTGCTTGGCCCGTTTTGTCAAATGAGGCACTAAGTTATTCTCCGTTCAAAGGGGGGATGTCCGTATGTGGCAGTGGTTACTCCGTATTTGTATTTGACTTCTAGACTCTTTAAAAATTACTTTTTCCTATTGTTTTTAAACAGTGATATATTTGAATAGAAAAAGCCTCGGATCTTTTCAGCCCAAGTGCCATGCCGCTATAGTTTACTAGTTGCTGCATTTTCATTGCCTTACTG
Source organism: Psilopsiagon aurifrons (assembly GCA_025447955.1). Lineage (NCBI taxonomy): Eukaryota > Metazoa > Chordata > Aves > Psittaciformes > Psittacidae > Psilopsiagon > Psilopsiagon aurifrons. The sequence goes on along the minus strand of JAOEHY010038874.1, from coordinate 25,837 downwards.
AAAATCACTAGCTATGTAACTAAGACATGAAAATCCTTAAACCTCTTCAGGCTTATAATGCTAATCCAGGGAGGGATTAGATCTGACCAGATGTTTTTAACTTTCTAGTTATAATCGCTGGCTGTGTCAGGCAAGAGCTGAAGACCTCTCTGATATTGCTTCTCTGAAAGCCTTGTACCAGACAGGTAAGTTCAGGGTACCAATATCTGATGTATGATAACTTAAAGTAAAAATATAATATTTGCTTTGGACATGAGTATGCAATAAGTCATGTTATTAAGCTGGAAGCCTGGCCATGAGCTGGGCATCATCTCTGCAGTATAGCAGGAATTCTTTCTTGGTTGGCTTTGAAAGCCAGTATGTGGTAAACTCCCAAACCACTCTGCTCTGCTCTAACAGTAAGAAGTTACATGCATACCCTGAATTATGTGTAGCTTTAAATATAAATCAGAACTGTTAGAATAAGCCAACGCGTAAGTTGCTCTGTATGAGATAATTCAGACCAAAAGAACTGTTTCCACCCTTTCACTACAAAGAAATGAATGTTGCTTTCAGGTGATTAGTGTAGAGAATAAGCAGTTAACAAAGCAATTTTTAATAGAGTTTTCCAGAACAAAATGGCTTGCTTTATTTCCCTCAGGTTAGCTATGTGTTTCTTTGTACTAATGGCCAAGTAGCACATCTTGCAACCTTGAGTTCATTAGATGGGGAGATTAAGGAGAGATACAGCAATCCTGTGGATAGATCAGTGATAGAAAATAGCTGTGAGGTCCTTGCAGCCTGGGAAGCAGAGATGGGGAACCTGTACTCTTCAGTTTACTTTTACTCTTTACGTAGAAGCATATTCAGACATAAAAACTTGCTGTAGTCCTAGTGCCTTATGGTTGCTTTGCACCATGACAGGAAGAAACAGGCAAGTAGTCAGGCTCTTGAAATGTTCAGCACTTTGGCTGATCCTTTGGCCTCCTGAAAGTCTAGGTGCTTGATCTTGGTGCAGGTATCAAGGCTGTGTGATACCTTCTGCTCAGTAGGTGCAATTTTAAAATCCTTTTGTTTGCCTTAGACAAAGCTCTCTGGGCTGCAGGAGGTCCATAAGGAATCTTACGGATTTGGGAATCTGCATTTGATTTCAGAGCTTGGCTTCTCGCAAGAGGCGTGCTTCAGTGGTAGAACTGCAAGTGAAGGGTGGGGGTTTTGCAGTCTGTTCTTGTGGGGATTTTTTGTTTGTTTGCTGGTTTGGTTTTGAGGATTTTTTTAATGAAAAACATGTTAGTTGTTAGTAGTGGAGATTTAGGTAAATATGGGGTACACGAGCAACATTTTAAGTTATAAGTTTAATGTTATCAGTTATAACATTTTAAGTTATAAGCAACATTATAAGTCCTTAAGTTCCTTAAGTTTCTCTCTGATGAACTGGGTTTTTTTGGATCAGAATAGCTACTGGTATAGTGAGAACAGTAACTCAAAGCGTATTTCCTCTGTTGTTAAGTTGGAAAACAGATACGTTACAAAAATTCAGAGCTGTGACTGGTTGTACCCAGTTTGAAAGGGACCAACTTCCAAACTACTCTCAGCCATGCCAGGTTTGAGGACATATTTTTCTTTCTTTTGTAGGTGTAGATAACTGTGGCCGCACTGTGATGGTGGTGGTTGGAAGGAATATCCCAGTAACACTGATAGACATGGAAAAGGTAAGACTTTGGGAAACTAGAGTTCTGTAGGTTGAATATGAATGTTCAGGATGTAAGAGTCTGATTATATGAGTAGTTCAGTGTTAATACTTGAAACTTCATCTGTAGAAGACTTAAAAGACTAAATAGAAACTACTCTTACAGGCAGATGAAAATGTGTTCCCTCATAAAGCTTTGTGTGGGGTGGGATGGCCTCTTTCAAGTAGGACTAAGGAGACTGGACTATTTTTAGAAAAACAGGTCTACCATAGACTCCTTTTTTGTCTCAAGAGGGTGCTTGACCTGCTTTTATAACTGCTTAGTCGTGAAGAGTGTCAGAGTAGTTTTACATGCAAACAGCAAGAATTTGTCTTCATCTGTGAGGTCAGGCAGACAAAAGAGATATCTAAGTTACTACAGTCAAGTTGAAGACTTGGAATATTCACTTGCTTTTGTAGCTAGAACATAATGCCACCCAGCCTCCTGATTCCTGTTTTGTGAAAGAATGAATTAAAGAAAGCATATTAAGATGTAATGTAACTGTGAAAGAGTTCTTTGCAAATATAATTTCTTTCTCTCTCAGGCTCTCCTGTATTTTATCCACGTCATGGATCATATCGCAGTAAAGGAATATGTCCTAGTGTACTTCCACACACTCACAAATGAATACAATCAACTAGACTCTAATTTCTTGAAGAAACTCTATGATGTTGTTGATGCCAAGTGAGTGTCTATAAGAGAAGAACCCTTTCTGGACGTCTTCTGTGCTGCGCAAATGTTTGTTATTCATTGTATCTGGCTTCCCATTTATTTTTGAGAGAGTTTTGCTGGGACAAAGACCTAAATAAATAACAAAAGCAAGAGAAAGGAAGATATGTTTTCTTTCCTTCTCAAAACCTAAGTCTATTAAACCAGGAAGTTCTGTCCTTTGTGATCTCCCTTTTGGAGCTGTTAAAGAGGCATTCTGGGTGTATTGTTTGTGTGTCTGTCCAGAGGTGGAGTTTCTGAAGCCTGGCTTCAAGTGTGTTGCTAGTTGTGAGGGAAGAGGCTTGGGTAACGTTGGCAATCATAATTTGTCCATAACTTTCACTGTGCACATGAAAGACTGCATGCTATAGAAATAACTATTCTGCTTTGTTTGTTTCTTTGCATTTACTTTTCTAGTATCTGCCCTTATAGCAAAAAAAATCTGTTTTGCCAGTTGGGTTGTGTGAGATTGATTAGAATTCACTTTTAAAGATGTTTTTCTGTCTCTAAACTAGGTACAAGAGGAACTTGAAGGCACTGTATTTTGTCCACCCGACATTTCGTTCAAAGGTGAGGTAAACAGTACAAAAGAAAAGTATATTTTGGGTGTTGGCAGCGTAGCATGTAAGCCCTTACACAAGGAACATGGAGGGTATATAGACGACTTCCAAAATTAGGCAATATCTTCTGCATCCACAGTCATACCTTGAAATTCATTCCCCTCTTTGATCCAGCTGTAGTCTTCCAACCTTAGTAAACCCCGGTGCAGCGCAGCTGTCTCTGCCCTGCCTTAGTTTTGTGTGTGCTCTTAACAGAGGGGGATGGAATCTTTGGATCTTGTTTCTTTCAAAGAGAAATTTTTTGTCCTTTTTTTTGGCCAAAACCTCTGGGAATTCTTTTTTGTGGAGTTCACTTCCTGGATGTTTCACCTTTTCTTTCCCCACCTAGGGTACTGCATGTGTGCTGTGTAGCACTTGGAGCTGCCCTGCTAAGGGCAGAGGGCAGTGTGTCAAGCAGCAATGAGGTTAGTCAGGATTAGAGTGCAGAGTAGCAAAGAAAGATGGGAAGAATGCCTTTGTGATGGGTTGCAGAACAATCCTGTTAAGCTTTCAGGAGATGAAGAACTGGACTCATCAAGCAGTAAGGTATTATCCTTGGCAGCTATCTGTGTGGGACGGCAGAAGATGGAGCTCACGTCCTTCTGTGCTTCATACACGCTACTCATATTGCAACAGTAGGAGTACTTCAGATGTACTAAGGATCAGCAGCAGCCCTTGCTAAAACTTTTGTTTGTCCTATTAAAGCAGTTAGAAATGTGATCTTCGTGTACACATCAGCTGAACCTCAGTGTTTGTTCTGCTTTTTGCTGACGTTGATCAAATTTGAGACAATTACATGCCTAGGAAAGAAAAACCCATCTGTTTGCACATGTTCAGCAAGAATTTCTTTCCTCATTTCCAGAGAGTCCCTTCTTTGCTTGTGCACAGCTGGGACACTATGGGACTTAGAGCTTCCTTGTTTTCATGTAGATGAGGCTGAGGCTTCCCAACAGCATACGTTCCACTTTCTACTAATTATTCCCACAGGATACCGATCTGAGGTCTTAGAATTAGAGATTCTAGCTCTGATGCTACTGAAAATGTAGGTGCTATCATAGAACATTACTAAGGTCATGGAGTTGAGTGGAAAAGCTGAAGCTAGGAAGTCCTAGTGTTTTGGATTCTCAGCAGCACTTTATCCCTCTCTTACCATACATTTCTATTTGATGAGAAATGTGTTTTGTTTTGGGGGGGAGTTTGGTGGTGGGTTTTTTGTGTTGGAGGATGAGAACTCATGTTCAGTAGTCTGTTGCCATGTTCTCTGTCCCTTTGGGAACTGCAGCAGGGCTTGACAGGTCTGTGGGGCAAGCAGATAGTTGGTGTGAAGCAGGGAAGGTGAGAGATGCAGAGTTCTCAACTTGCTGGAAATGGAATTTGTTTCTATCTTGTTCTGGCAGCACAGCTGGAGGCAAAAGAGCATGTGTGTCCATTTTTTTCTGCCAAACCTTTTCTCTAGCTGATGGGCAAGTGGGATTGTTGCTGGCTGTTGTAGAAGCTGTCAGCTTACGAAACATGATGGAGAATATGCAGCAGAAAGTCATGGTGGAGAAGGTGGCTCCTAAGGTGATTTTTCTTTCCCCTCCTCTTTTGGCTATTGCAGGGCTGTTGTCCCCATGGAAGACTGCTAGTTCAGAAGGCTCAAACAGCCTCAAAAAAACCCCAAAAACATTTGGCACTTTCATCTTCCTGTTTGGAGCATTGACTTCCTTCCATGGGAAAATACTCCATGTCTCAAATGCAGGAGGATGCTGGAGAGGTACTCTTCATCAGGGACTGTAGTGATAGGACAAGGGGTGATGGGTTCAAACTGAAACAGGGGAGGTTCAGGTTAGATAGAAAGAAGTTATTTTCTGTGAGGATGGTGAGGTGCTGGCACAGGTTGCCCAGAGAAGTGGTAGATGTTCCACCCCTGGCAGTGCTCAGGACCAGGTTGGACAGAGCATTTGGTGACATTGTCTAGTGTGAGGTGTCCCGCCCTGTGGCAGGGACTGGATGATCTTAAGGTCCTTTCCAGCCCAAACCATTCTAGCATTAGGAAGTCTTGTGCATTCAAGCAGCTTCCTAACACATCACCCTTGTGTACACATCTCATTTGTAAATCCCCGATAAAATCTGTCTATCTTACAGCAGTATTGAGTCCTCACACACTATGGCTGCCATCTCTTAGAGTCACTTCTGTTTATTTCTCAGCTGAAAGGGATCAAGGGGCTTTTAGTCATGGCTCTTGGAAAACTCATGTCCCTAGAAAACAATGTAGTTTCTGGTTCCAGCCATGATTCTTTAGCTTCTGGATATGAAAGTGTTTTACTGTGTATATTCTGAGGATAATTGCCTGTCTAGAATTCATTGGTCTTGGTGTGCAGGGAGGAGGGTTCAGTCATTACCCTAAAACACAGAGTAGCTGAATCAGAGTGTGTCACTGCAGAATCCATTTTTATACACTGGTCCTGCCTTTGCATGCTTTGATGTGAGTGTTCTTGTGATCCGTGAAGAGCTTGATTCCTCTTGTGCTGCTGAAATGTTCTCTTGTGATGAAATCACAGCACAGGCAACAGCAGTTGTTTAGGCTGACAGCAACTCTTAACACTTCACCACCCGGCCTTAGATTAAGATACCCTGGAAGTGCTATCACAAGTTCCTTCATGCTCTTCATGTCAGTGTACTTCTGCTTGTTGTTTCTACAGCTGCTGATACATAAGTAAGGAGTTTTCAGGGACATTTTTGTGTGAATCCTTTCAGTCCTGCCCTTCTGAGAGTTCTCCAAACAAAGCTGTTCAGAGCCTGTGTTCTAAATAGAAGCATCAGTGGCTGGAACTGAAACCATATCACCCACAGGAACTGCTTTCATATGCTTTGTAACTTAGCTGTGAATCAAGAATGTTTCAAAACTGAAACATACCTGAATGCTCAAATTAGATATTCATAATCTTTGTAATTATCAAGAATAACCTTTGTGTTGTTTTTCTGTAACAGTCCTAAAAGCAATTTCTGCAGATTGGATGCCAGGATAAAGGTTGTCACAAATCACATGTGGCTTTTTTTACACAGGATCCTTACAGTTGTAATAAAATATCCCTTAATTTATGAAGTTATTCTTTGGGGTATGAGTCTTAAGAGATTGGTGGCACAGTTTATCTGTGTTGTGATGGGGTTTTTTGAGGGAAAGGCATCTGCTACTTGAACCCTGTGGTCTTCCAGCTTGGCAAAGTGACTCTGATAACCTTTTATTCAGATTCAGATCTGCAGGGCAAGAAAAATAAAGGAAAAATTCAGCAGATGCCTAGATTTTTAACGTTGACTGCTCTGGTGTATCTTGCTCTGCTTTCAGCACATTAACAGGAATTTGGTTTGATTTCAAGTTCTGTGTCCTCTTACAAGTAAGGAAATAGCTGCTGTCATATTACTGTTTCCATAACCTGTAATTATTGAGAATGGAGAAAATAGCATAATTCTCTAGACAGACTCCTTCCCTTTTTGTTACTGGATAAAATGTGTCAAACCCCAGTGGCTCATATACTGGGGGGGGGGGGGGAATCACTTTTCCTGCTGACAGCAGTGGCTGCAAAAATATTCTCTATTAGGCTTTTATACATTAACCATCCCCAGCAATGTTCAGTGATTATCATTCCTAATGCACCTTGGGATGCATGCTACTTTGAGAATTTTTCACTCTATTATACTCTGGTTTTCACTCTACCGTATTTTTCACAGTATTAAACTGTCATCCAGTGTCATTTGTAAGATGTCTTCTTATATATATATATGGATGCCATTAATAAACTGTCTCCCTGCTTTCTGCTAATCTCTAATTCTGCCCTTGAAATAATGAACCAATCTTTAATGTTCTGTCCTGTTCTTTACCTGCTTTTCTCTTTGCTGGTGTTCCTTTCTCATGAAAATACTCTGTTTTGAGGTGGCAGTATAGTTAGTCCAGGGCAGTTTTTAGACATCAACCTTTTCCTTTAATGCTGTGTTCAGGGAGGTCATTTTTATTGACCTAATGTTTTAGTTCACTTAAAAACGCCACTTTCCTCAAGGCTTCTCTTGTGGTGTTGCTTCTTTTCTGTTAACTTAATACTGCAGTCAAAGTACAACTACTAAGCTTGACCATTCAGTGATTGGAAGGGACTTCCGCAGGTCATCTGGTCCAGCCCCTGCCTCAAGCAGGGTCAGCAGGAGGACCCTGTGAGTAACTGCTAATATGAGCATTTGTGACCTGTAGAACAGTGTTTCTTTTCCTTCAGCCTGCAAGGAAAAGACTAAATAAGAAATAAGCAAAAAGTAATATAGTGCTTAATTGTGGAGAAGATGAATTGAAAAGTAAAAGCTTTTGTGGTCAATCTAAACAGGAATATTTAATAACTAGTAGAAGTATCAGTGGTGTCTTACTAGCCCTTGCAAAACAAAAATTCCTTGTCCCGTTTACATCCAAAAGAGACAAAAGTGTGGATACTCTAAAGGAAAATCTTGTAGAAGTTGATAAGGCTTCGAGAAGGAATGTGGTAAAACATGCACACTCAGCCAACCCGAACCAGAAAGGTTTCAAGAGGACATTTGAACAGCTAAAAATCTCTGCTTTTCCCTCCCCTGAATTGCCTTTTCTGTGAAAGCTTGAAGGGAGAAGGTTGAAAATGCTGCTGTCGGGTAAGAATCAAATAGGTCATATTCTGAGCTGGCTAAGCTGGAAGTGAAAACATGCCACTGTACTGTGTTTTTTGAAACCAAGCAGCAGAATAGCTGTCACTCTTGTACAGTAGAAAGGGACCTTAAACTGGCAGCTGGGAAGGAGAGTGTAGCATCAGAAAGTGTTAGCTCAGAAGTTCTCAAAGCAGTGCTTGCTAGCAGTCATTGGTGTGTGCTTCCTGACCTTGTTTTGTTATTGCCATGATATTAGTGTTTCGTGCCTCTGACTATGGAGTTTTATGTTGAACTGGAAGGTTTTGTAACAGCATCATCTTAATTTAGTTTTGTTGGGTCTTATTTTCAGGTCTCAGCATGGTTTTTCACAACCTTTACAGTCTCAGGGCTAAAGGACAAAATCCACTATGTGGAAAGCCTCCAGCAGTTATTCACAGCCATACCCCCAGAACAGATAGATCTCCCTCCCTTCGTCCTTGAGTATGATGCCAGGGTAAGTGATTGCATGTAACAAGCATGAGTCCTTGCTCCTAAGTGTAGTTCTTGTGCTTCTCCCATTCTGCTCTGCCAGATCTTTAAAGGGGCTGAATTCCACATCTTAAGAATAGGGAGAAGAAAGGGTGGGTTCCTAAAGAGTCAGGTTGTTCTTCTGTGAGTAACTGTTTTCTTTCTTTATTTCTTTTCTACATCAGTCCAAGTAGAGGGCTTGGCTAAGAAGCAGCTTCCTTTTCCAATGGAGCAGTTTCCTATGTGCATAAAGGGCAGGCCATTTCATTCAGCCAAGAACTGTAAAGTAACACACTAAGAGCCTGTGGGCAAGATAAAATTCAAGTTGTAAACTTGCTATATGCCTTACTCTGGCTGCAAAAAAGAAATGATACCTGTGTTTCATCTTCCCTCTTCCACATTATCAACAAGCACTCTTCCCTTCTCCATCCCACGTCCCTAACCAAATGGGGGAATTAATACTGCTTTCACTGGCCAGATCATTCTGAAGAGGATGTGCTGTAACTACAAAGTAGCCAGAGCTGTGTGTCTAGATAAGCAGCTTTGTCTTGAGTGATGGCTACGCTAGCATTCGTCGTGTCCTTGCATCACAGCTTTGGCTTAATGGCAAAACTTTAATCTGCACTTTTTGCTTTAAACAGAGGCAAAACCAAGGCCTGTTTTTTTTGCCTCATCACCAGCACAGTCCTCTCCTGAGTGAATTGCAGCAGTCACTATACTTGTGGAAGACAAAGTCAGGAGTACCTCTTTACTTCTGCCTCTGTGTCACCATCTATTGCACCAAGGTGCATTGGAGAAGGATTTTGCTCAACTGCTCATTCTGTTCTCATTGCAGGAAAATGGGCCTTACTATTCTTCTTATCCTCCATCCCCTGACTTGTGATCTGCAGTCCTGTGATGCTGCTGGTTTCCCATGGATCCAATGACCTGATGCCTGCCAAAACCTGTGCATTTGCCCATGTACAGAATTCAGAGAGAGGGTTTTCCTCCCCCAGCTCTGGTATTTTTTTACTGATGAGATATTTTCAAGCACTCAAGCAATCAGAGAACTTTATGCCACTGTGAACTGTACAACTCTTTCAAATATATTTATCCAATGGAAAAGCTGATTTAAAGATCACTAGATGCATTTTATTTTGGGGTTTTGTTGAAGCTGTTACATTTATTTCTGGACAGAGTTTCTCTTTTCTGGGACATTCATCAAAAGTACTTGATCATGTTTTAACTATTACCATTTTCCAGCTCCATTTGTAGTACCCATTTCTGGCTGGTCTGCATGAATATTGTGCAGTACCAGCCTGACACATTGCTCATCATATGGTCTCTCTGTTTCACATCTGATTACTTTCCCTTTCTGTAAGCGCTGATTACTTTGGTCTTGACCCAGCAAAACTATCTGGAATTGGGAATGCCATGTCTGCAGGCTGAACAAAACACTACAGCCAAACCAAGATTACTGCAAGACTCTAGTACCATAAATGCTAGGTGAGCGAGGAGCCTTGACAAAGTCCCTGTCAGTTTCCACTGGATAATGTGACATGTCAGGATACCACTACCTTCCAGTAAGAATAAAATTGAAAGGCATTTGCGGTTTCTTTTCTTTAACTGCACTTGTTTATGCTCTCCTTTGACATAGCCAAATGTGTATGCATGATAAATGAATGCCATCTGCCTGAAGTATGCATGGAGGGGGAAGCAGTGACTCCAATGCCAACCTCTGATGGCAGAGATTACTTCTTAAAGATACCAGTGCCCCTTTTATTTCCTGTTACACTGGCACTCACTGATTTTTGATAGATATGAAACATGCAAGAGCTCAGCCATACAATAAAGTTCCAGTACATATGGAACTGGAGGTGAAAAGTTTTTCAGCCTGCCGATACCAAGCTAAAAGAGGAGGGAGAATGCTCCCTTATAAAACATAATCAGGGGTGGCAGTCCCAAATACGGAAGGATGGAATCCCTGGTAAGGAGAATGTCACAACAGTACTGAATATGAAAATGATTGTACAACTTTCGTGGTTTCATTCTAGCTGCCTCCCTGCCCTGTCTTGTATCTACTACTCTCTCTTTACCAAGCTTCAGTTTTCTTCTTTGTGCCACTTCTGCAATAACTTAAAAGGTGGTTATTCAAGCCCATTAAGTTGATCAGAAATAGATATCTCCTATTTAGAGATACTGTAATTGTTGGGATAAACAAGAAAAAAAATCCTGCCTTGCTCATGTAATTGCATGTCAGAGTCTGGGCTTTGCAGTGAAAGAAGAGCCATACAGAGTTTCCTTTCTTTCCTACCTTGGCCTCTTGGCTTAATGTTGAGTTTATACTCCACAGATCCTCAACATGTTGGTGTGTAAGTTACAGATTAAGATAATAATTCGGCTGGGGTTTAACAGTCGTGCATATACAACATGTAAAAAGCAAATGGTTTTGCTTTTTAAGTGTACCCTGGGTCCTTACGTGATTCCATTCTCAGATCCAAGGTGCTGCCAAAAGCTGAAAACTAGCACAATGGAAAACCACCTTGGTGTTAATGCTTAGTAGCCTTCCACCTTATGGTCAGTTTGTGTGTTGTTCTTTTCAGCACTTTTCTGGTGGGTTTTGGGAAGAAAAGGGCAGCAGTCTACCCAGAGCAGCTACCATGTGTCCCTGCCTCCTCTGTTCACCGAGCTGTTTAAGCTGCCTTTGTCTAGTGACTTTTATAGCCAGCAATGAATTTTCCATGCTTCTCCAATGATTTATGTAGCTTTCCACCCCCATTAACCATCTGCTGTTTTTCACACCCGTGGCATTTTCAGTGGGGCTGCTGCAGAATAGCCAGTGTGCACTTCAGAGGCAGATGTAAGGTGATTTGGAGCGTAATGTGAAAACTGAACTCTCCACAGTCTAGGTGGGTTCTGTCCCTTTAACTCACAGATGGCTCAGAGTCATAAAAGCTAAACAGTTCTTCTTAGGACTCAGTCTGCACGTTTTTCAAACCCTAGTCCAGTCATTTTAAGAAATGACTTGGCTCAGTGAAGTGTGAATGTACCTCCAGAGCATTTGCAAAGCAAAAAAGAGATTTTGGCACTGTGCATCTTATTGTGTGTATTTTTCCCTTGAAATACTTTGCTTTAAATAGTTGGGTTTTTCTTTACCCAAGCTTACAAATGTCAGCAGCAAGACTGACCACATTGTGCTGCAAAGATCCTGCGTTTTCCAGTGAGGCAGAAGTTGTGGCAATTTACCAATTCATGGTTGCTTTTAATGGAGACTTTCAAGTGTAACATGGCAATGGAATAAAAAGGAAAAATCACTGAAATGCTCAGGACATTCACTGCTATTAAAATCTTTAGGTTTTTAATTCTAATAAGCCCAAAAAATCACATTAAGCCAACTGAGCTGCATGTGATTTAGGCTGAGATAAGCATTGGTATGCCCTAGGTAAGAGTGGATACACTGATTTCTTCTTGAAGAGGCCAGAGAGGCAGTCTGTGTATGTCATAACTGTGTGCATTTAACACCCCCAACCCAGTGCAGTCACTGCAGAATTAAAAGTTCCAATGAAGGTTTTATTGCCTTGCTTAGAATTATTTCACACCGTGTGCAGGCTCAAAAGGGGAGTCTCCATAGGGAAAAGTCAGAGCCTTGGGTGGCATGGCTTAGTGGGAGGTGTCCCTGCCCATGGCAGGGGGGTTGGAACTACATGATCTTGAGGTCCTTTCCAACCCTAACTATTCTATGATTCTATAATTGTGAGTGGTGTTATTACCACTGTAATGCCCTATGGGATGTTGACAGTGGAGTATGTTGTCAGGAAAACTCAGATGTGGTGCTTAGGCACTACGCAGCCACACCTTTTCCGAAAGCATCCTGTCGTCCTTTGCTGACACTGCAATTGGGTCTGACCATGGGCAGGTGACTGAAAGTGTCTTATTGTTTGCCCAGGCAGTCTAAAGCAGTTGCCAAGGCAGTGAAAGGTAAAGTATCTGGTGGCTGCTTCTCCTGGTGTATTTTGTGCTTGTTCCTTAACCAGATGCTGTTGGGAGTAGGCAGTGGCAAAAAGTTGCGGGCAAAGTCAGAACATCAGCTTCCTACAGGCCATTGAGCCTGTAGAATGTGCCATGGACACTGGAGCTGAGCTGTTCTTTTTCTGTGGTCGCTTGCTTTCAAGATCCCAGGATGAGGACAGAGCTGCTGAGTGTCGTTGGCATCTTCTTTAACCCAGCAGCAGCCTAAAACTACTTCTTTCTTAGGATTTTTCCTCTTGCATATGCCTCTTGCCTCAGCTTTGCACCAAATGAGGCCTTTTCCCTGCACTATCCCAGAGCACTTATGTGCTCAAAGAAGATTAGCATCCTGCTGCTGAGAGCAGGCACTCCACGTGAAGTTAATTTAGATCATTCTGCTATTCAGCAAGCTGATATCAGCCCTTTGTCAAACTGGAAAACAAGAGCACGGAGTTGTCCGCTTCCCTTGGCCTCTCCAGGATGAGTCTCCTGTTACATCTGTGACCAAGCAACTGAACGAATAGTCCCAATCTGAAACTTGCTTGCACCTCTCAAGCATATTACAGAAATTCCTGAAGATGTTCATTCTGGCTAAGTAGGAACTGATCCCAGTGACTTCTGGTAGCAAGTGCAGCCTTGGGGGGAGAGTAAGGGAAGTGTCTGAGCTGTGTTTGTGGAAGAGCGTAAGAAGTCTACCTGGAACAACTCAATTTGTGATGCACCAGTGCCACAAAGGACTAGCACCAACTCCTAACCTGTACTCCTAAGGCTTTTCATGAGAAAGGAGTTGGCCCCCAGTTAGAAGGATAAATGACTGAGCACATAAAGCAGCAACATGCAGTCTCTGCCCTAGGCGAGGATGCAGATGAGCTGAAATAGCCCTGAGCCATACTAGAGCAGTGAGAGGTATGCAAACCTGTTGCATGGTCCGGTTTCCTTCCAAAGTCAAATGAGAGAAAGATGTTTCGTGCCTCAGTGTTGGGATACAGAGCCCTCTCAGCTCATGATTCAAAGCAAAGCACGTGGCGTGGTGGGGAGGGTGTTCCTCCTCTGGTTCCGGAGTCAACGGAGCCCTCTCCTCCAGGAGAAGGTGGAAAGTGGTGTGTAAAGGTTAAGGACTGCAGAGATTAAAATGCAGCCCTGGGGCCTGCAACAGCCCCAGGCCCACTGCAGCATGGCTTCTGCCTCCTTTGGATACCAGGTGGATTTGTGATCAGCAGTCAACTGCTCAACTGTACGATCCCTCTGAAGTACTTTAAATGGCAAAACCATTCACAACATGTATAGCTGAAAAAAAAAGGGCCAAAATTCCTAATGCAATTTAGACACAACTATGGGGGAGGTGGCTTTTCTTGGAAGGACATCATGTACAAAACCAAGGGGAAGGGGATTGTATGGGATCATCCACGGCAGCCTGGCTGCCAGCACAGCATCTGTTTTTAATCGGCTAATCAGATCCTGTTTGAAGCCTTTCTCAGCTGTGCTTCCCCTGAAAACCAGATTCCTGCTCCAGCTGGGGCAGGGCTGCTTGCAATTACAGCGTGGGTTGCCCCAGTGCAGCAAAACTCAAACTGTTATCACGTGCTCATCACTTTCACTGACATGTTACAAGAAGCCCTTGCTCCAGGGAGGTTGTAGGCAGCAAAGCCTCTTCTGCTTCATTTCTCCCAAGTACTGGAGTTCATTCTCCTCTTTTGGGGAAAACGGCTGTTAAATGCCCATCCCTATGCTGTGGAAGGAGGACTGCCTGAGGCATAGAATCATGGAATCACAGAACGGTTTAGGTTGGAAAGGACCTTAACATCATCCAGTTCCAACCCCCTGCCCTGGGCAGGAATGCCTCACAATAAACCATGTCACCCAAGGCTCCATCCAACCCGGCCTTGAACACTGCCAGGGATGGAGCATTCACAGCTTCTTTGGGGAGCCTGTTCCAGCGCCTCACCACCCTCACAGGGAAGAACTTCCTTATATCTAACCTGAACTTCCCCTGTTTCAGTTTGAACCCATCACCTCTTGTCCTGTCGCTACAGCATCAAACTATGGTTCAGTGTCCTCCTCTAACACTGATGCTTCTGGGTGGAACTGGGTTTAGGAGCGAGATCTGACTTTGTCGGCAGGAAGTCAGCCATGGTATGAGTAGCCTGAGCCAAGTCCTGGGGAGATGGTCTGGAGAGACCCTCCCTGGACTAGAGACCCAAGCCAGAGTCTGCACCAGATCTGCATTGTGTCTGTATTAGTCAAGCGTGGTCCTGACTTGTCTCTGCCTGGTACCTGCAGCTGAATTGCTATCTGCATATGTGATTTTCAGTCACCCATTAAGGAAGCTGTGGGAAAACATGATGGGCTTAATCTCAGTCCTTTGGGAAGGTCCTGTAGCTCAATGATAGGAAGACCAAACGCTTGGAAGAAAGGCTTAGCATGGTCATTTATCTCTTGTTGCATTGTTGGTAGTTTTGGGGGAGAAAACCAAAAGCAATTGTTTAGTAGTTGATAAGGAGAATGACTGAATGAATTGTTGACCTTTTACTGGAGCCCTGGAGTGTGATATAGTCAGGACCTCTGCTAGGACCAATTGTGTGGCCTGTGGCAGAGCAGGAGATGTCATGTGCTGTGCATCTTTTCCCCATGAAAGCCTGCGTGCCTGGTACCTTCAGGAAAGGGGTTCCTGTGCATGACTGGGGAATTCTTTGGGTGGGAGGGTCTTCCTGGCTACCATAAACCTAAACTGCTTCTCAAGCTGCAGGTCTCACATGGCACGTGGATGCATCATCTCCTGCATGGTCAGCGCAGCTGGGCTGTAGTCTGGCCTAATGCTTGAAGAAAGGGGTAGAGGTGGAGTTTCAGACATGTATTGCTAAATAGAGTTACTTTACAAACAGGACCATTCACTGTTGGGTCTTGTTTATAGGCTTGCTTTGGTTTCTAGCGTGACACTGCAACAAACTCACGCCTACCATAAAGCAAAATATAAAACACCAGGCAGTTGTATTGGCATGTGAGTGTCCTGCGCTGGGATTAGGTAACACGGCCCAGAACATGCCCAGTGTTGTCCAGGGGTTTGTTGTACTTATTTTCTAGAAAGAACCGGTTACAAACCTTCTTTCTTCTTCTCACCAGGATGTTTGAGCAATATAGAGCTCAGAACCCCCGTGGTTTAAAAGGTTAATAACAGCAGTTGGCTGCTGTAACCACTTGGACACACTTGTGCATTGCTAATAGTTTGGCTAGAAAAGCTGTATTTACATCATCTGAACAGGTTTGCTTCTTTCCAAGTAAGATGTTACCAAGTCTGCCCAGAAAGTGAATTTCATATCAGAATCTAGCAGTAACGAACATCACAATAACAGGGAAGGTGCAGTGTGGCCCCTTGACTGAATTAGTAGCGGCAGTAAAGGAAACAGCTGGCTGGCAAAGGTAAGTTCTGCTGGTTCTCTGGCTCAGTGACCTATCAGCATCATCTTCACTGGATGTTGCTGCCTTGGATTTCTACAAGAGCAGTGAGCCACCATGTGCCTGCTGGATCAGGATCAAACACCAGGGAAATAGCAAAAGTGTGCAGTTTGGGACAGGTAATCCACAGCAAATGAACCTGCTCTTCTCAGTAGCAGCCCAGCAGTAACAGGCCAAGTGTAACCAAACTCTGCCCTCAGAGTCACATACACCCTATGTGGACTGCGGCATTCCTAAAAGTCTTTGGCCACCTCTTCAGTAAGATGCAAGAACCTGGAGATGAGCCAGCAACAGGAGATCCCAGAAGAGAGTCACTGAACCAGTCTGGCACAGAAGTGTGGACAAAGAAATCTCTTAGCATGAGGTTGCTTGAATCTTCCACCATCTGTAGGTAAAGCCTAACCAGACCGGTCCACCAAACCCATTGAGTCTGCAAGGGAGGGGAAACCTGACACAAAGCCACTGGGCATAGCTGAAACTCCTCCTGAAAGTGCTCTGCATTGCAAGCGAGGAGCAATCCCTCTTTTCTGGTCTCGGTGGACTTCAGAGGGCTGTACCAGAGGTGGCTGGGCAGTACGGCATTTCAGGAACATGAGCCTCTCTGATGTGTTATGAAAGCGCATCAGAAGTTTGCACACGCAGTCAGTGTGAAATGTGAACTTGGGAAGACGTTACTGAGCAGATGAGCAACAGTATGGTCAGAATGAAAACATTAAACAAGAGTGTCTGTTCAGGACCATCAGAAAGACCACAAAGAGCATTTGTAAAACACAGACATACTTTATGGTAACAGTAAGATAGCTTCTTTTGGCAGATCCCAATGAAGTAGTTACATTAAAGGGAGATGCTCCATGTCCCATCTCAGTAGCATTGTTTGCACTTGAGCATCTATTTGAACTAGGGAATGAGATGGGTACTCAGTACAGCAGAGCACACCAAGACCCAAAGAAGATGGTGGAGTTTCTGCACATCTCCATCTGGCTGTGAGCAACGTGTGCTTTTAGACATTTTTGGAGCCATTGACGCCGTTGGGCAAATTCTTCTCTGCTGCATCACATGTAAATGTTTCACTCTCTGTGCTGCAATCATTACTGTTATCATTAGCAAGCAAACCTACTTAAATAATCATTACAGAAGCAACAGTGCAGAAACATTTCACAATTAGCAATGAGCCTTCAAAGTTGAGTCACTGAAAACAGACTTTGGGGCTGCCCCTCACTGCAAAATGCATTGCTCCCTCCTGCCCCGTCCTCCAGTGGCCCGTTTCCAAGGGGTTCAAAGCGCAAAATGTTTCCAGCACCTGGGTTGGAAAGGCATGCCAGTGTTTGCTGTTCTGTGCAAGTTACTTTACTGATTCAGATAGGCAGCCAAGCAGCAGAACTAGAAACAGACCTTACACCTGTGGAAAATACATTGCACTCAGCAGCAAGGTCTTCCCATGGAGGATTACTCCAATATCTTGCATGTGCCCTCTGCCTGAAACAATGCTCACCCACTGGCCTGAAGGAATACACTGCATCCCTAGAGCAGCCAGCAAGGACAACAGGGCTGTGAGCAGTTCCAGAGCACCCCATCCCATAGCACAGCTCAGTGCAGTTTTAAACCATCATCATTAAATTGACTCCAGACACATCTTGATGTTTGGAGATCTTGGGGATTTGGCATGGTTTGTGGGTGAGGAGGAACAAAGCTGTTTAGGGGACTCCTGGACATTCTTTAATGCATCACAGGGTCTGTGCATGTAGTGGGTAGCTGCACTTAGGCATTGCTGGAGACATCAGTGCTGTGCCTACAGTACAGCTTACAGTGCACTGAGCCCTCCACCTCCAGCTGCCAGCACCCTGTGCAATGTAAACAGCATGGGGTTTGCTGTGTCTGGCAAATCCCAAGAGAGGAGCAGCTGTAGCAGCTCCAGGACAGCGGCAGAGGGACGTGCACATGAATCCAGGGAGGAATATTCTTTTCTCCTGGCACTATAGCAAGCCCTAATGAGAAGCAGGCCACCCGAGCTTTTGAAGAATGAACTCACCAGGAGCCTGCTCCGCTCTGATCAGCCTCCAGCCCTCTCATCCGCTTGGGAGAAATAACAAACTGGGACATGTGTGTTATTTTCATACGTGCAGTTGAGTGACCTCACACAGGGAGGGGAGGATGGGGGCGATGCTGGAGCTGCTCCCCCCACCCCACGACCAGGCAACACAACAGGGAGCCTGCAAGGCCAGCAGAAAGTCTCTTGGTCCCTTTGGGAAGATGGGGGAGACAAGGACAGACAGATGAGGTGCTCTGCTTCCCAGGGCCCAAAAGCTTGTATTGTTTTATAGACTGGGCTCAGTCCTGCCTCTTGCAGGCTGCTGAGGTCTGTCGTATTCTGAAAGGCTGTTGTGTCCCAGGACAGACACCCAACAGCCCCAGGGCAGGCAGGCTCACTGGGGGCAGGCAGCCGCTATGCACAGCCAGCCAGAAAATGAGCCAGAAAGTACAGGGTCTTCTTCAACCTAAGAATAAGCCTTAAGGATGTTATTCAATGGTCAAAAATGTGATACTCATAGGAATTCTTTTCTTTAGTTTTAAATATTTCACTTTCAAAACGTTATTTTTCCTGTAGCATTCACTTTCCTGTGGGCAGACACCTTTTGGAAGGGTCACATCCAGTCAACTTCCTCCCATCCTATTCTTGCCATTTTCCAAGCCAAATGAGGCAATTTTTAATACATATTCTGAAGAAAAAAAAATGAATAAAGAAGAAAAAAAGGGAAATCATCACAGAACCATTTTCTCACTCCAGATGCAAGGTGCCGCAGCACAGTGAATGGGGAACCATGTCTAAGTCCTGAATTCGGTCCCTCATCCCCATCCCTGGCACTAAGCTGGCTGGGCATAGGGAGCTCTGGTACCCAGAAGGGAAGGGCTTTGGCAGGGCTGGACCTTGGTGCAGGTAACCCCAGGGCTGAGCAGAGGGAAGCCGAGCAGCTGCTTTGGAGGAGCAGCACTGATAGGGTGACCCTGGAGGGTGGTGGGAACAGGCCACACGGGCTCCACAGGCTTTCTGCACATTCTTGCTTAAGCTGTTCGGCTCATGGCATGCAAATCTAATAACCCCTCTTTTCCCAAGACCAAGAGCAGCTATCTTTCTTTTGTCCCTACAGCTTTAGCAGCAAAACTGCCACTTCTGTTTTGTAGAAGCTTCTCAGCCAGGCAGAGCCAGTAGTTAAACAGGCGGAAAGTGTTTCCAAGCCAGTTTCAATCTTTCCCAAGATATAAGCCATATCAGTTAAGATGAAGTGTCCTCCCTGTGTAGAAAAAGGGCTCATGCTGTGGAGTCATCCCTTTGCAACACCACTCCCAGGGCAGAGGCAGGGTGATGACAGTCGCCTATGGTCTCCAAAAGGTCCCAGGCAATTTGGGGTTTTGTGTGAGTTTAATTTGTTGTAGGGCTTTTGTTTTCCTACCTATGAAACTCCCAAGATAGGCCAGAACAGGGGAAGTTTAGATTGGATATAAGAAAGAAGTTCTTTACTGTAAGGGTGGTGAGGCACTGGAATGGGTTGCCCAGGGAAGTTGTGAATGCTCCATCCCTGGTGGTGTTCAAGGACAGGTTGGACATCGAGTTGGGTGATATGATTTAGTGGGAGGTGTCCCTGCCCATGGCAGGAGGGTTGGAACTGGATGATCTTAAGGTCTTTTCCAAATCATGATTGTATGATTCTAAGGGGCTTGGGTTTGGGGTTTTTTAGATATAGATTTGGCTTTTATTGCTGAATTGGGTTGTCTCTGCATGACCTGCTTTCCCTAACACATTCTATCCCATCTCCTTTCTGTTTCCTGCGCGAGGATGGTTAGAGGGTGAAACAGCAATGGAAACCTCCACTGCTAGCTGAAGCAGCAACTGCTCTTTGAATTTTCACACAAAATCTTTCTTCCGAACACTTGCCAAACATCTGGAGACAAAGGGCTGCTAAAAGGAACCGACATAAGACATGTATGCTTTGAATCATTTGATTGACTTAACTCTTCTTGGAGCTATTTGTTTGCTCTTGGGTTTCCCCTATGCTTGGGTTGCATCAAACCCATCTTCTACATCAGTGGTACCCAGCAAAGTCTTCCAGGAAAAAGAGCAATCATGACCTAATTTCCTAAATAAAAAGAAAGAAGAAAGAAACTCAAGTGTGCCAACGCTGCAGGTAGTTGTGTCCGCTTCTAAAGAAACAAATGGTGTCCTCCCTCCTCCTCCTTGCAAGATGGGCTACAAAGCCAATTCTCCTTTCAGTTTAATGCTGCTTTTCAAAGAAAAATGGCATTTTCAAGTTGGAGACAGAAAGAAACGAGCTCATTTTTATGCCACCAGTTTGTGTTGAGACTTCCAAAAAGCTTCAGCCCATCATTTGAGAGAACTGTAGACCCTAGGGGCTTATACCTCTACCTGGCAAATCACTGGAGGCAATAAAACAAGGAGAAGCAAAGACATGGTTTGAAAAACCATAAACTCACTGAGTGTAGCCAGGGAATACCTGCTGCAGAGCAAACGCCATCATCCCATGAACCCAACAGGATGTTCAGCTGAGTCAGCCAAAAAGTGGCTAAAAGGGAATGAACGAATGTTTATTTGGGCTTTCAGAAGTTTTTAATATGGTCTTTTGTCAGTAATGTGCAGACAGCGTAGCGATACAGGCTTGTGGGTTTGTTGGGGTTTTTTTTCCTTTCTAGCTATTCTGCCTTGTAGTGTTTAACCCAAAGGTTATTAAGCCTTCCTTATTACTACAAGGCCATATGGACATTACTTGGTTCCTGACCTGTATGTTTAAGGAAGAGTAAAGCCCAGCAAGTCTCTACAGGGGAGAAGCGCTGCCATGGCTCCAGACCAGGTGAAAGGGTACAAACAGGGACAGGAATATTTGATCAGGCTTCAAGGGCAGTGGTGAAGATTAGAGCCTAAAGATGGGGTTGATTCAGGTTTAGGCTGATAATGAGCAGTCTCAAGCATGGCTGGAGGGACACCCATAAACCTCTCATGGAAGCACCGCGTGTAGTCTCCATGTGATACAGCAGCATCCCCTTTTCTGCCATGACTGTACCAACCTCTTCCAGCCCAGGAGCAGCAACAGCAGCTCAGTAGACCCTTTTTAAGTGATTTTCTGCCCACTTTAACTGATGAACCCAATTGCCCAGGCCAGCAGCAGCTGCCCCAGCAAAACCCACCCAGTAGGCTCTGGGTGCAGGCACAGCCTGGGATGCCAGCACTCAGGAGAGGGGTTGGTGCAGTTGCTGCCTTGCTGGGGATGCAGCTTCTGCAGCAGTTCATAGCAGGACGCGACTCTTGAGCTACAGCACAAGCTCAGGGCTTGTTTTGCCTCCCCTGTCTGGGTTAAATACCCAGGCCACACAAGCCTGGGGACACGTGCCAGGGCAGTGAGTGTAGGCAATGGCTGGATGCACACACTAAAGGTTTCTCCCTCACCCAACTCAGCCAGTCACCTGGGTGCAGGACTCCTCCATCTGCCTGTGCCAAACCCTGTGATTGCAGCTGACCTCACTGATGGTGACAGATGGAGACGGAGCAGAGCACCACTGTGACAAGCTCCATGCTGACCATGGCCCCATTTACCTGCTGGCATTCAGTTCAGAGCACAAAACCAGGGGCAGGAGTGGTTTTGTGGGGTGCAGGAGGGCAGGAAAGCAGTGGGACAAGTTCCTTATCTCAGGGGCATAGGTGACTCCAGTTCTCATGCTGTCTGCAGGCATGAGGGGAGAGGAGGAGGATGGAGACCAAAGCATCTTGAAGAAGGGGGATAGCTGCTGGCCCCCCTCACTTGCACACTCCAGGAAACACCTGGTTTAGGCTTCTTCTGTGAGCCTGAGCACGATGAGTGCACAGGAGGATGCAGCTGTTTTCTCTCTGCTTTTCTCCCTCCCCTGTTCAGGACATTATTAGCACTCAGAACAGTACGAAAGCTTTCACACAGGCTGCACCTGGCCCTCCAGCTTTGTCCCATTTGAGTGCCATGTCCTCTCACAGAGCTGCTGGTTTGAGTCAGAAAAGGTCATGGAGCGCACGGCCATTCCCGGCTGTACCACCACCCAAGGTCAAAAGCAGCCAGCCCAGCTGATGAAGCAGGTCAGGAGACAGATGTGCTCTGCAGGATGCTGACAGCTCCCAAGTGTCCTGGCTTCGGTGTGTCCAGGAGGCCCCTGTTTCTGAACATTTGCTCTTTTGGCTCCAGCTCTCCAAGGAACCCAGTCTCTCCTCCAGGGTCATGGTACCTGCCATGGTACCTGCCATGGTATGCCAATGGGAAAGCCCAGCACAAGCAATGCTTCTGACCAAGAGGGTCTTCTGAGGTTGATGATGTTCTGGTGGTCCCTACTTGAGCACAAGCCAGGTTTTGCCTAGATCCAGCCCCAGGAGAGCTCTAAGCCTGGCCCTAGGTTGAGAAGTTCCCCTTTCCATTCTCTCAGGCCATGTCTGACACACAACTACCTCACCCCAAGCTGTGCCCAAGCCTACAAAGAGCTACAGGTGGTTCTCCTCATGTATCACCATCTCTTATGGCAGCTCCCTGTGGGCTCAGAGGGGCAGAAATTTATTTTACCCCATGCTAGCCAAGTCATGCCAGGGTGGGGATATATCCCTCTGCTTCCCATTGCCATAGCATGGGTCTTCTTCCCAGAGAGAGCTGAAGTAGTGCATGCCCCACTGCTGGGATGAGGAGGATACTGCTGGGCAGCTATGTCCCTCCTGTGAGGGGCTGAGAGACACTGGACCCACCTTGGCCCACCTTGCTTGACCAAGCTAACCTTTCCACCCTCTGAAAGATGTGGCCAGACCTGTCAGTGAGGCTGAATCCAGCCAGTAGCTGTTTTGCAAGCAACATTACTCATCCCCTTGCTGAAGAAGCAATGGGCTGGATGAAATTCAAATGTCAGCATTTATAAGATCTCCAGCTGCCTAGCTTCTCTTCTGGAGGTGAAGGGGAACCTCCATGCTGCAGACCTCTCTCAGGCACTGCAGTCCCCACTGATGCTGAGAGGTGGCTTCCCTGATGGAGCTCCAACTCCGCTGCTTCCTTCTGCAGAGCAGGAGAAGGGGTTGTGCAGAAGAGGGGCACAGCCCCTACCTCTTGGTCCATGAACCAGCCACAAGGCTGCTTCAAGCTGCAGGCTGCGATACACTTGGCTATTTTGGTAGCGACACTGGAGCCATCAATGGAGATGGGGAGGAAGCGGGGGCTGGCTGCAGTGACGCTGCCAGAGGTGAGGAACTTGCATGGTACCAGTACGTGCCACCATGCAGGGCACAGTAATCCTCCTGTTCTGCATAGCAACAAGGCTGCCTGTGATGGGATGTTTTGCTGCCTGTAGTCTAACCCGGGCCCTATGGCCAGCAGCAGCATCACTGCTGAGAAGCCAAGGTTGGGGGAAGTGAAAGCCACAGGGCCCAAACCACCTGTTTTGCCTCACTGTTTTGCTTGTCTCTCTCTCAGGAAACCTTGAGTTGCTATATTTGAGCACTGATTATGCCCTGGCTCTGTTCTTATCCTTGTTTGTGAAGTTTGACTGAGTTCACACACTCTTGTGTACTAACATCCCACCCTCTGGCTGCCAGGGAGCATGCACAACTGGCTGGGATCCCTCACACCAAGGGAAAAAGGCCTCCCAGGGGAATGCAAATGCTGTTGCAGGGCTTTCTGCACCACCGACGTGCCAATGCACAAGTGAAACAGGAGAGGAGCTGCTGACAGCCCAGGCTGAGCACAAACATGCCATTTGACCCCACCACGCTGCATGGCAAGAGGTGCCCAGAGATGGAGGGAGCTGCCCTTGTCCAGAAGAGCACCCCTCTAGAAAGGGCAGGAAAGCTTCAGCAGGGGCTCTGTAATTAAAGAGGGAGAGGAAAGGGCTGAAGTCAGCAGCCCCTGCAAAGGGGTGTGAAGGGAACAATAACAGGAAGGGAGGTGTCGGGGAACAAGCAAAGGCTGTAAGGGTTTAGGTTTGTGGGAGAAGACAAGAAGGCCACTAAGCCCCAGGCCATCTCGGGTGGCTGGGCTCCTGAATTCCCTGTTGTCCCCCAGTAGCAGCACCTTTTTGCTCCTGAGGGTGATAACAATCATTTTTCCACTGTAGGAGACCTGCCAGCCTGGGCAGGCAGGGTTTTTCCATGGCATGACCCTTTTCTCTTCAATCCCATCCCATGGCAGCTTTTCCTTTCATAGAATCATAGAATGGTTTGAGTTAGAAAGGACCTTAAAGATCATCTAGTTCCAACCCCCTGCCATGGGCAGAGACACCTTCTTTCCATCTATTTTTCTACCATTGAAGGGACCTTTAATTCTCCCAAAAGTCAAAGGCCACTCAAACCCACTCAGGTTTTCAAGTCAACCCCCAATTCCTCTCACCTTTTTCTCCCCAGCCAGAGAGGGCACACTGGAGGGAGAAAGCTGAGTCCTCTTTGACTGAGTGCACCAGCACAGTAAGGCACATACCCCAGACAGAGCTTTTATGAGCAATCCAAGAAAAGCCATCTGTGTATCCAGCTCCTTCCTCCTGTTGACATTTCCATGGTCAGGCTGATCTAGTCATGACCTCTCAACCCATACTTACATATTCTCCCTTCTGATATCTTCTTTTTCATGTTGGCATCACACTCTTCTATACGAAGGTCTACACAAGCACCCAAACAGCACGGACTACCCATTATTTTTCTACTAAACGTCACAGGGATTAGAAGTTTCATGTTAAATAGAGTATTGCCCAAACACTGCTGCAAGCTAACACATGGCCTCTGGACACAGAGAGCAAGCAGGCTGAAACAGGGCAGGGAGCTCACAGTGTAACATCAGAAGAGAAGGGGGAATCTGCTATTCAAAATCACCATCCAGGTAAGCACTGTCTTTTAAATGTCCTCAGCTGGCTGGAAACAAGTCCCTGGTGAGTTTTGATTAGCATATACTGAGCATGAGGTGGGCACTAAGGTGGGAAAGCTTTTCTTCTCATATTCGTTCTGTCATAGTCCTAGACCTGAGTTATCCTTCCTGTGCAGCTGCCTGCTAAAGAGGATTTGCCTTAAGACTTTGCTCATCTGTGCTTTGTGAGGAAAAAAGCAAAGAAATCCTTGCAAGCCTATGCTGTGGGAAAGATTGCTTCATATTGAGAGTAGAGGTGAGCCTGAAGGAACTGTACTGTGACTATTCAATTCTCCTCTTTCCTTCTCTTTTTGGGTCTCCACCAATACAACTGTGATTAAAATACTTCCTTCTGTCATGGTGAAAGGCAAATTAATTGATCCTTATGAGACTCTCACAGTGAAATGATATTAATTATTTGCAACAGAAGGACAGCTATAACTGTACCATAACTGTGCGTAGGTGGATGCACAGAATTTGTGCAGGTGACACAGATAAGAAAAGCCCTGAGAAGTCTGTAAACGAGCCCTCGTCTTCCATACATAGTCCCTAAACACAGGAGAACGTGAGGATGACCTGCAAGCTCAGGAGAGATTTTGTTACAGGCAGACTGAAGCACTTCAATCCTACCATTTGCTGTAGACTGGTTCTTGCTCAGTGAGCAAGGCACCTAGGCACCTACTTCAGTCACTTGTCGCCGGCTCAGTGCCCTCCCTGGGCTCAAGAAGGAGGCTGTCTTCAGAAGGATTAATGGGAAGTGTCCTGGAGAAGAAGACCGTTCCCTTCAGACCGGGATCACAGGGAACACAGCAGCGCAGCTCGCGGAGCTCCCCGTCCCGCCGGCACTGGGCCGGGCGCTGTCCGCGGTGCTGAGCGCCAACGCCGCTGCTCCTCGGGCCTTGCTGGGGAGGGGGGACTGGGGGCACAGCTGGGCAAAGGGAAGCGTCTGCTGCTTGGGTGAAGCCGGGTGACAGGGGGAAAACTCACACACACAAACACCCCTACCCCCCAAAAAAACCCAACAAAATACCCCAAAGGCCAACCCCAAACACCCAACAGATGAGCAAAAACCAACACAAAAATCGGAATTTCACATTAGAAATTGAGTTTGAGGGATGGCTTTCTTCACCCCACCACCTCAGGGGTATTGCCATCTTCCAACCGCAAAAGCACAAAATTATTATAACCCACACTCAACTGCGGGCTTCATGCTTCAATCCATATTCTGAAGTAAATTCCCTAGCTGCTGAAGGACTTGCTGAACTTTGCAGGAGCCTGAAAAGCATGGGGGGCGGGGGGGGGGGTGCAGGAAGGGAGAAGATAGAGAGACGCAGTCAAA
>JAOEHY010038873.1:8703-20285 GCA_025447955.1 Psilopsiagon aurifrons | reverse complement strand
GGGACTTTGTACACCGCGATCAAGATGAGGAGGGGGGGGGGGGTCGATCTATGCCTTCATTCTGTGTTTGTGGAGCCCCTCCACGAGCAGACCCCAATTTGGTTTGGATTCTGATGCTTTGCTGCAAAACAAATGATACCCTAACACAATGTCACCCAAAGAGAAGGAGGGCTGTGTGCAACGCACAGAGAACTGTTCGAGCTGCTTTATCATCCACAAACAGAACAGAGAAAAGCATCTGAGACTGGACAACCAAAACTGGTTACATTTGTGTGCATTTTCATATGACAGCATGTTCAAAAGGGAGGTATCGTACAGAAAAAGTTGGCAGACTCATGACCAGCTTCAGGGTTTCCCAAACTTAAATATTATACAGTGACTCAAACAAAGTAAGTTCTCTAATACTGTGACACCACTCACGGCGAAGGAAGGGCGACCTGTTGCATTGCAGGCACAATCACTTCCGATCCCGGATTTTGTCGAAGTGCCTCTGAAAACGTTGTGGCCACTGGAGGGCCCTTCCCGGGCAGAGCATTGTGGTGCTCCACGGCTCTGACTCCATGGGCTCTCCTGCCCTCTGCACGCTATTAAAACAGTCCCCTGCCTCTCCAAAACCCAGCCCTGCCTGTCGGAGCTCTCCTTTCTCTGGCTGCATGTGGATGTCCATCACTGAAGTATAGAAGAGCTTTCTGAAACTGCTGTGAGGAAAATACCTGGGTGCTACAGGACATCTTCCCACTCCACCTGATCCTTTCCAAAGCCTTACACAATCATCAGTGGTTTTGATGTGCTCATGAAAAAGATGCATTTTCCTCTCACAATGTTTACTGAGGCCTGACTCCCTTCTCTCTCTAACACATCAGTGTCTGGGATGAGTCCATGGCAGCCTGCTGGGTTGTAGAAGGAGGCTCCAAGATGGTCCAGACAGAAGGACCCAGCAGCCACCCGGAGGGTCCAGCTCCACTGGCAGCTCCACTGGCTGATGCTGAGCAGGCACTTTCGAAGTGCCACCCCAGCTGAGGGACCCCTCAGAGCTGCCACAGCTGCAGCAGAGCTGTGGGGCAGCGGTTGTCATCCCTGAATGGCATAACCGAGGGGCCAGTGCATCCTCACCCCCACCACTGCAGGACGGCAGTGCTTCTGCCTCATTCCTCCCTTTGGGCTTTTATACACAGCACTCAGTGCTGGATACAGCCAGGAGAGCAGCAGTATCTAGTGAAGCTTTGCTTGTTACCTGTGCTCATGAATGGCATTGAGTCTTTGTGAGAATACTGGCAAACTGAGCTCACACTTGGTGGCACAGCCTGTCTCCAGCTTATCCCAGGGTAAAAACCAGTACGCATTGATGGGGAGCAATGCAAATGTGGGCAGAGACAAGCTGATTGCGTTCCAGATCATAAAGGTCACATTTAGTAAAGGCATCTGCTTTTCTTTCTCTATTTCGTTTGGGTTTGTTTTGCTCCTTTAAAAATTGTCTTTATCCTCTCAGCCACTTTTGTATTTTGTGTTCTGAGCTCCTCATGGAATTTCTATGTAAAAGCTTCAGAACAAATTCTGCTTCGTATCTGTTAGAGTCTGCAGTAGCCAGGCTGAAATCAACACAGTCACTGTGCACACACGTCTCCAGAATATGGCCTTTTATTTCAAATGTTAGGCTCACCTGCACAGTATAATTGGGTATTTCTTGGTACCTCACATTAAACTCATCAGATCTCATCACAACAGATGGACGTGAAGTATCAGAGACACTAGGCCAATTAGCAGATTACAGGTTTCTGTGCCAAATACATCCGTGCTATACTGATGCTGTTCTTAAACTGAGAAGATGGGAATTCATTCAAAATATCTTTATTTCTCTCAGCCATGACCTAGGGGCCCAAGTCCCAACTTCCAATTCCTTCTTGCCAATCTCCTTTTTGCTACACAGGCCATGACCCAGCAGAGCACTCTGGAACATGCTTTATTTCAAGGTTCTGAATAATTGCTGTGAAATTGTTCCTTGGGCGTGTAAGTGCCCCTCTGAATCAAGGCCAGTGTCTTTAACTCCAAAACCCAGTTTCCCACATCAGGAGTGAGTTGATGAGTTCAGTTACTAAGGAGGAATTTTATCTTTCAAAGTGTTTTGTGAGGTTCCGTGCAAAGTACTGAAGTGATGACTTGACCAGCTATTTGTGCACAGCAAACATCCGTGCCCGAGGGATCGATCACTGCTGCACTGTACCAGAAACCCCCAGATTTCCACCACTGAGATTCAATGCACAAAACTGCATCCTTCCCTTCCCATGAAACCTGAAGAGGTCTGCTCCAAGACACATGAAGTTTCATGACCATTACAGCTTCAGGCAGTGACCAACTCAAGTGCTGATGACAGAAAGCCAGACAGATTTGATGTCCCTATGGTGAAGAAAGTCCTGTTTTGCCCCACGGGCAGTGTGGTGGTTCAGAAGGTAACTTCCCAAAGACAATACTGTACTTCCCCATCTCTCAGCTGAGGCCACTGATTCATTTATAACAGAAAATACCATTGATCCTATCTGCTGCTGTGCTCTTCTCATGGGTGGCTGCACTTCAGTGGAGCATGAAAGCATCTCTGTCCTCCCTCTGTGCAACGTGCAGGGCTTCACGTAAGATGCTTTGAGATCCTCAGCTGGCAGGTGGCAGGAGCAATTAGTCCAATTATCTGCCACAGGGCTCTGACTGCCTCAAAGTGACCCACACACTGCCCATGCCAAATGGCAACGAGTGTCAGGAGGTGTGGTACAAACTGATGGGTGCTATGGGCTCCCTCAGGAGGAGGTGTAATCATCAAATGACAGACCAAGACAAGCATAGCAGACATAAGTACATATATATATGCATTTGCACCCTGAAATAATCAAATTTTAGACCAGAGAAAATGATCAAATTCTAGAATTTAGTGCCACTTATCTCTGACTTGCTAGTAAAAAAAGAAGGAAATGTCCAAATGTGGGATGAACGAAACAGTTCAGCTGTCAGATGTGGTATTATTTCCTCACTCTATTTCAGACAAGAAATGCAGTATTCTTATGCTTTGCACTACACGCTGTGGATAGAAAATTCTCTCAGTAGTGTTTGGTTTGTACCTTTTCTCTCACTCTCTCGAGCTTTTCCAGTAGAGGCACCAGTATCAGAACATGAAGCTGAAGTACAGGCATTAGTTAGTAAGCAGAAAATCCCAAGCCTCTCCATAGGGATTACACCATTCAGGCTTTCAGGGCAGACTGAGACAAGGCAGTGTAAGGAAAGCCCTGAACCTATCCAAACTCTCTCATAGTGGCTTTCAATTCATGGTCTTTTGATTTTTACAAGTCTGTGGAGTACTTACTGCTAAGATGTCTCCAAAACATATCTAAGAAAATTAAGCCCATTACCACTGAGCTTAAATTCACCATGGAGGAGGCTTTAGCCTCTGTAAGAAAAATACTGGGGGGCCAACAAGTTGTTAGATATTGAAAATCGTTGCTCTGTTTACAAAATAGCCTGCAGTGAGTCTGCACAGCGACTTGATTCAAAACAGTGACTGCCAAAATTCAAGGTATGCTGGGATGTTAGAAAAGGAACTAACACAGGAGGCTGCAGGCTGGTAAAAACCAGCTGGCCCATACAGAGCATTAAAGGACTCCTCAATATTCCAGCTACAGGCACCCACAAACACTACCTTAGCCTGTATTAATTATGAGCTAAACCACAAGAGGCAAAGAATGACCTTGGGAAAGACAGGGAGATGAAGATGACAGTACCATCATCAGATCTTGTTTCCTTCGCTGATGTTGTTGCTCACTAAAATTAAGATGCTAACTAGAACTGGGCTTTTGAAAAGACTGGTGTTCTCAGCAAGACTGCTGAAAGAAAAGTGTGCTCCTGCATTCCTGTGACAAGGAGTGGGCTGTTTGCCATCCAAATCACTTAAAAAGAACAGAAAACAATAAAAGTCAGAGTGCTGTATGTCGGTGCTGCTATAACCCCTCTAGTGCATCCTGGGTGGGGAATGCAGCATGTCTACTCAGCAGTGTGGGGGGGGGCTCCCAGCCCAGGTGGGGAAGGGGCTGTTTCAGAACATGCACATCATGTGGGTTGGTTTGTCTCAGCCTTGTTCACTGAACGTTGTTTGGGAGGTACTACAATATCGTGGCTCCGGCAGCATCCACGCTCCTGGGATCCTTCAGGCCAATGATGAAACTGTTGGTTCTCCTGGCCCCGTGAACTAGGGAGAGCACTTTGACTTTATCCACTTGATGGCCCCTGGCTACAAGAACTTCAATATCTTCTTCAGGAAACCCACCTGTAGGGATTTTGAAAGAGGAGTTTGTAACTGAAACCACTGTTGCCTTTGAGGCAAAGCTTTGTTCTAACTCTGTTGGGATCTGCAGGAGGAAGGAAGCTGCCTGCAGAGGGTGTCCCAGATGGGTGAGCAGCACCCATCGCACTGAGTAGCAGCGTAGGCTGCCCAGAGCTGGGCAGTGCCCTGTGTAGTGTGGGAAATGAGAGGATCCAGAAGACCCTTTAAAGACGTGGAAGATCCTCCTCTTTGGAAAATGGGAAAAATACGTTGTTGGCACCTACTGTAGTTATTCTTCTTACAGAAGAGGCAGTCCCTGCTCTTAAGAGCATAGTTACAAATCACAGCATTAACACTTACTAGTCAAAAAAAGATGCAAGGTGGTTCAAAACAAACAACAGTAAAACACTGCCAAATGGCTGACTTTGTGATAGGCCTTCCAACTTCCCTTTCACGTATCTCTTCATCTTCCAGCCATCTACCTTAGGTGGCTGGAAAAGCTTTCCTGGTTTTATGTTGTTTATTTGATGTTTTGTAATTTCTGCATGCACGGAAGTGCCCGAGGACATGAAGCTGGGATGCAGCTGGACAAAGCAGGCACACCACAGTTGTTTAAGCTATACACACTGCAGATGTGTTTTAACATATATCTTGCTGATGCCAAATGTCCAAACCCACAAATTAGAACCTTCAGGAGGTCTGGATTTGTTTTAATTACATTCTAGTTTCCAAGTCTGGAGGTTACACTTGACAGACTTTTTTAGATGTTCCTCTGAAATAGAAAGGCCAAGAAAATTTGGCTATTTTGTGTGAAATGAGAACGGAATTTCATTTATGGTTCACTCTGGTGAGATACTGGGCTTTTTGAAAAACACCAAATAGACCAAATCTTTTACCAACAAGGACAAGAGCTGGCAGTACAGTCTCCAAAGTGCCAGTTGCACTTCCAGCACTGTCAAGCTACAAGCCTTGCCATAAGCTTGGCCTGCTCCCCAGCTGTGGAATTAAGGAACAGGGACTGGAAAGAGAAAGGATATCATTTATGGCAGTGGTAAGGTGCAGGAAGATCTGCTGCCAGCTTCAGTACCTGTTTGGGTGAAGATGTGCTCGCAATCCTGTTTATTTGGATACCCCCAACGCCACAAGACTGCCAAAAGGTTTTAAGGACAGGACAAGGGTTCTACCAGGAGGTGAGCTGGGACAAAGAAGGGGCTGGGGAGAAGCACCAGAAAGCATTCAGACAGGAGGCGTTGGAGGAGCCAGGGAGCATTCCCAAGACAAGAGAGAGGCACAGCTCAGCTTCGAAGAAGCTTGGTTGTTGCATTTTGTCTTCCCCAAAACCCTCTGCACACCCCGGGTGCCCTGGCACAGGGTGAGCTGTGCACTGGGCTGTCCCACTTCCACAGCACTGTGCCAACAAAATCCTGCTCCTTTTCTAAAGACAACCCAGCCAGTGTCCATACTCACTGTCAACCTGCACGGTGTTGGACTGAAGCTGGGGGTGAAGTCGACCAAGTGACAAACTTTCACTCAGATTCTTGTTAAATGTTAAAACATTTACCAAAACCTGAAAGAGAATAAAAGACCCTCAGTAAGGAAAACAGTAATGAGAAGCCAACCCCTTGAGCAGCCCCTTAACTGGTGGCTCCAACATCGGCAGATGCAGCAGGCAGGGAAGATTTTGAACTGCCAACCAAACTGCATGAACTAATGCAGGGCTCTGCACATATGAAGACCATAAAATATGGGCTGTATACTGCTGGTGGAAACGTGGTAGCTTTTGAGGATTGCATGGGCTTTTTGTCACAGACTTCTTGCTAAATTAGGAGAGTTGTGTGTCTGGAACATGATGTAATCTCTCAATACGTGTTCGTTGCAGCCAAAAGCTCAGCACGTGACTTCTCCACATAAAGCATTAGGAAGCGATGGCTGGCTTTAGTTTTGCTGGGAATAATGCCTTCCAAGAGGTAAGGAAAATGGGAGCCATTCTTGTTGTGCCTTTCTTTTTAGCAACCCATTGCTGCTCTGCACGCAATCAAGCTATTGGCAAGTACTCCACCTCATTACAAATGAGAAATTAGGAGGAGCTGCCCAATTTATAGAAGTGCTGAGCAAGGAGGAATTCAGTTGGGAGTGCACTAAAAGGAGCTTTTCATAGGGAAAAGGGCATAAAGGGCTGCCAGTCTCCTGCAATTCTCTGAATACAAAATGCTCCTTTTTACCCCTAATGATCCTTAAGAAGAGCTTTGAACAGGTATTAGAACGCCACAAACTCTTACAGGTTTTGCCAAGATGCTTTTACTCCACAACTATGAGCGTTGCCACCAGAAAAGGTGCAAGAGAAGAGGGCCCTGCGCAGCACTGACCTGAACAATGCTGCTCAAGGCTCTGTCCCCGTTGTTGGCTCCCAGACATAGGTATGTCCCACACATCCCCTCGGATGGCCTCACAATGGTGGGCAACAGGAAAGACAGGGGCCGTTTCCGAGGCTGAATGAGATTTTGCTGCAGTCGAAGAAAGGACACACCATAGATCTTCAACAAGTCAACTAAAGTTTTGCTCAAGCTGTGCAGGTTCACTCCTTGTTCTTTATGCTGCAGCCAGCAATTGCACTTGCGTGTTTTCTCTAGGCTGATGTCCTCACTGACATCAGTGCTCTCTGATGTTAACAGGATTTGTCCTGTTTCATGCCATGTCCCTCTCTCCCAGAAGGTACATGGAACCATTCACCCACTTCTGAAGTACCAACCCAGTGAAGTGGGATGGTTTTACAATACATGGCAAGAAGAAACAACAAAGCAGCCCTGGAAGCCACCAGCACTGGTCTGTAATTGTTTCTTTCCAAGACCTGAAGACTTTTTTCTGCTTTCTGTTACTTTTAAACATGCAGAGAGCCAAGTTACAAAGGGAGTCCTTGATTCGAGTCCACCGAAAAGGGTGGCTGCTCTAAATTGCATCTGGACTGCAAGGGTAATAGGTAGATGAGATGTGCAGCGTTGTTTGATACAACTGCATTATAAATACACATGAAGCCTTCTGTTGACTCTGTTTCACGGGCTCATATAATGAAAAATCAGGAGCTTTCTACAGACTGTTGTCTCTCAGTTATTAATAAGGCATTAAATAGCCCCGTGCTGTGGAGATGAGAACACTGAAATAAACCCCAGTACAGACAGCTCAAATAAAGAATGCGTCATGTCATTCATTACCGGCCTAGGAATGGAGTGGTTCATTGTTTTATTTTGCCAGGAGAAGTCCAACATCTGGCTGTTCAGGAGCACTCCGGAGGGTGTCATTATTCCACTGCCAAAGGGACGATTCAAAGAACTGAAAAGAAATAGGAAGAAATCTCATCAAAGGCCTCCCAGAGGTTTTTGTTCACCTCAAGGCTTTCAGGGCTCTGATTTTCTGTCCCACCTTGGCTTGACAAAGCCAGTTCAGTAGGTCTTTAGGACTGGCCAGCTGTGAGGAGTGAGAGTCTCAATGTACTCAGGGGCAGGAACCATGTGGGCTATAGCAGCTCTGTCCCTCTCTGTGTTTAATGACTCCCCTCTAGGTGACAGACGGGTCTCCATGCCCCCATCAGTCCTCAAATCTGGCCACCACCTCTTCTCCAGGATCAGATTCAGGCCAATCCAGACACATTTCACAGCGAGAGGGCTGCAGGATTACACAGGGCAGAATAGCACCAACTCACACATCTGCACCCCATGTTCCCTGTTTCTGCTGCTGCAGGACTAACAGGGACAGAGCAGTCCAGGAGCTCCAGGTCTGGTGCCATCCTGCTCTGCTGAACCTGCTTCCTTCTCCCTGCTCCCACCCTCTGAGCACATTAAGGAGGGAAGAAGCAAATCCTTTACCTTACAACTGCAACAATGAAGTCATCAGGTCCCATCACAAGGACCTGGCTAGCAGCAGGTCCAATCTCCATGGAGGAGTGAGGCACATGGACATCAGATGAGAAGGACTGAGAGTCATTAACCAGCTGGCGCAGGGAATTAGCTTCTGATTTACTTCAGCAGCAAGGGAGAGAAAGAGGAAGGCAAGGCATGAGCTTAAGAACCTGAGCATCTCTTGGGGTACATCTACCCTGCTACTGGTGGTGTCTCCCTCAGGGGGCTGCCACTGAGGACAAGGAGCAACTCCGGTTCACCCAATGGAAGGAGACAAGAGGACTCAGTTTGCACAGAGAGGCAACACCATGGACCTCCCTGCTCTGTCTATAGGGGAAACTCAGTCCTGAAGGACAAGGGGGGGCAGCACCAGCTGAATGCAGTCTCTCAGAAGAAAGGTAAATCCAGTCAAGCTTTGGCCACCAGCTGTGGCTAAACCTGGCTCTGAGGCGGGAGCCTGGGCTCAAGCCCCAGGCCTGGCCTCTCCTGCATGTGCTGCAAAGGCACCAAAACCATGGTGGGAAGGGAGAGCCAGAAACTGCTTGTGCAGTCATGACCACACGGACGGCTGTTGGTCCAACCTGCCGAGAAGGAATATTAGAGGGGTGAGAAACTGGGAGGAACCCTCAGGATCACGGTGACTCCAGGAAACATCTGTGTGAGGACATCCCAGAACCCATCCCCAGAGCCCTGTGGCACCAGCTGTGATCCCTGTGGAAGTGTGAACCCTGCAAGGATGCTCAAAGACTGACCTGTCCTCAGTAAAACAGGTAGGAAAAATCAGGTTTCCCTGTGCACTCAAAAGAGCAAATCCAGGAATGATATCCAAACCACACACCTTCCCACTGTACTGTGCCCCTCACCCTCACACCTACCTCATCATGCTTTCTGCAGCGTGAGTGATGGACACATCCTCGGATGGGTCTCCCAGGTTGCTAGCCAGGCTCAGGGCTATTTTTAATGTCTAAATTGAACACAGGAAGAAGGAAAGAAAGAAAAAAGAATGGAGAAAAGAAGAAAAACCTTTAGGTGGCCCTGGAAATACCACTTTTGATGCTTCAAACAGGAAGAGGTATCACTGTTGCCTCTGGCCAGAAGCTCTGCTGGCACAGCACCACTGTTGAGCAGAAACAAGCTATTCTGCTCATCAGCTGCCACCCAAGTTCCGAGCTGTAAGTCATCCAAAGTGCGTGAAGAGAAAGCATTAGTCCCAGCACACTGAAGGCAATGATGGTGTGATAAGAGGAAGGGGTCTGGTGTCTCATACATGCAGAATCCTGCCTAAGCCAGTCCATTAAAAATGGGAAGATGCAATTTCAAAAGACACGGTTTATCCAGCCCTGGTTTTACAGTGCATAGCCAGAGGACAGCCACGAGAGGGAATGTTCTCTTCAGTCTAGCCAGCCTCTACCTAGCAGAAATGCACTAGACTTCCAGCTTGCAGCTCATGCCATTGTTATTCAAGACAGTACATTACCCTGCAGGTCACTAGCTACACATGACTTCTGCTTTGATATGTGCCACACATCAACAACTTCTCCTGAAGCATCAGCATTTATCTTCTGATGTACACTGCAGAACATGGTTAACTTCTGGAGAAGGTGCCTTTTCCATGAAACAGCCTCCTGACCACCATACCATGCAGAAGATGTACAAGAGGCTTGGTGGCCAAGGAAGAGCTCCACTGAAACAAGCAGACCACGCGCACTCCACAGGCACGTTAAGGACATCTTGGATTGTCTGAATCTCAGCCACGTATTCAGCCATGTGGTCCCCAGCAATCACGGTTACACACCTTCTGAAGTCACTGCCCTTTATCTGGAGGTTGCTGTCCCTCAGCTGGATAACCAGCGGGTGAAACTCTTGGCCTGGTGCAAATGCAGCACACACAGATTCATTCAAAGTGTATAGAATATAACTCAAAAATAACTTGTGTGAGTCAACCTTCCCTGCCTCTGCACAAGCAGTTACAGCACGTAACACCTCCAGTTGCTGCATTGCTGCTGAGAGGCAGTAACTTCCAAGCACCTGCCTGCTACAAGGATGCGGTTACATCCTTGCTTGAAATTCCCAACTCACAGGACCCAGCTCTGGATCAGTTAAGAATCTAAGAACACAACTCTGCTCACAGAGCAGGAAACAGAGCACTTGCTCAACTTCCTGGGAAGCTGCAACATTTTGATAGGGCTGGCAGCCCTAAGACCTGGAAAAATCATGCTCTGGACCACTGAGATCATGAGGTAGCTAAAATGTAAAGATTTAAAAGATACATAAAGTGTTGGGCCAGTTTTCCTTGTCACTGCCACACTGCTGGCTCCCTGGAGAGCCCCAGCAGTGCTCTGGTACGGCCAGGGCCACTGGAGATAGAAGGTGGAGGAAACAGACAGGATCAGGCTCAGCTGCTGCGGGGCCACTCTGAAGAGATGACCACGTACAAGAAAGGGGCAAAAGCCATAGTTTGTTCTGAAAAAGCTCTGCATAAGCAAGAAAGAGCTCAGCTGAGGAGGAGGCTCCAGCGTCTGCACCTACCTGAGGCAGCAGCACAGCTCAGATTTACACCTTAGCAGTCTATTTGCTCATTCTCCTCTGGGAATTACCTACAAACATTTTCGTACAACCAAGGAATAAATCACTTATTCTCTAGCAGCCCAGGGAATTCAGCCAAATGTTGAATCTCCTCCTACCTCTGCCATCCAGTGCAAGATGTTCCCCCTGGGTACTTGACTGCTGATGTTAAAGCCCTCAAGGATGTTCAGTGCTGTGATCAGTGCAGGACCTGCATGTGGAGGAGGGGGGCTGAAAACAAGATGACCTGTGAAGGGAAAAGGAGAGGAATGAAGCTGCTTTAGTCAGATACTGTCCAGTGATAACTTTCCCACAGCCAGTGTCCTTGAGGACAGGGAAACCTTTCCAGATTTCAGGGGACGATGGAAAGCAATATGATTTGGAAAAGCATTCCCCAAAACATTCTTGTTGTAGCCTTCTGTTTCTTTATGATGGCTGAAGGAACACCAAATTGGGATGCTTTTTTTAGATCTGAAATTCAGTTGTTGCTCGTTGGCTGCTTGGTTTCTGAACCACAGTATGGAAGAATGGAGGTAAAATGGGTTTGCAACGTTACAGCTGTAAGGAGACTCCTAGAAAAGAATGACAACTTTGGGAACTGTCTTCAGATGTAGCCACTAGCCTTTGGTCCAGCTTTTATCTAGACACTGCATCACTGTATGACCACGACTTTTCATTAGGGACTGTATTGAGAGGACAAGGGATAATGGGTTCAAACTTAAACAGGGGAAGTTTGGATTGGATATGAGGAAGACATTCTTTACTGTGAGGGTGGTGAGGCACTGGAATGGGTTGCCCAGGGAAGTTGTGAATGCTCCATCCCT
>JAOEHY010038872.1:0-10314 GCA_025447955.1 Psilopsiagon aurifrons | reverse complement strand
GCTCCCTGCCTGCTCCCGCCTGCCTCTGCCCTGCTCCCTGCCTGGTCCTGCCCTTCTGTCTGCTCCCTGCCTGCTCCCGCCTGCCTCTGCCCTGCTCCCTGCCTGGTCCTGCCCTTCTGTCTGCTCCCTGCCTGCTCCCGCCTGCCTCTGCCCTGCTCCCTGCCTGGTCCTGCCCTTCTGTCTGCTCCCTGCCTGCTCCTGCCCTTCTCCTGTCTGCTCCCTGCCTACTCTCTGCCTGCTCCTGCCTGTACCTGCCCTTCGCTTGCCTGCCAAGCTGCGGAAAATGCACTGCAGAGAAAACAATGCGGGCAGGAAATGGGGAGTGGGGGACCCACCCCCAAGCAGAGACATTTCATTCCTTCGGAGGGGGGAAAAGATGCAGGAAACTTTACCCAAAACAGCCTGAAGAGGGAAAGGAGCAGATCATCACTACTGCTTGTGAGAAGCAAGGACCCTGTGATTACCAGACTATATTTAGTGTGGAAGTCTCCTTGCCTTGAAGGGTGGTTTTAGTTCAGCTGCTGCTCACCAGAGACGGTGAGGGGTTTTGTTCCATACAATCACATATTTCTTCCCTCTTGTTCTGTTTTGATTGTGCTCCTAAAATCTCCGGTCCCGAGGTTGTCAGTAAGAAGGGATGTCAGAAATGGTCCAAATCTACATCAGAAAAGGTGTATCATGCCACAAGCAGTTGTTCTGTTCCCATTTCCATGGAAACATGCTAGCATGAACTTTGGTGTCAGGCGGAGCAGCTTTGCCCTCCTGCCTGGCAGGACTCTCTTCAGGAGGAGCTGCTGGCAACAGCACTCAGAAACATGGCTTGCTCTTGTCAGGCTTTTAAAGACCAGGTAACCTGGTCCTTCAGAATAACGCCACTGATCTATCACACCAGAAACAACAGCTAGCACAAATATTCGACTCCCAACTTTCCCCTTCCCATCCTACCCTTCCACATCCCATTCCCCATCCAGTCCTGCTAAGAACACAGTGTACACCCCAGGCTGGGATTTTTAATTTCCTGGGGGGTGGAAGGGATGGGGAGCACATCTTAGGGCGAGTGACAGGCTTTTTTGTTCTGCGTCAGTCCTTTTATTAACCCCCTGCTAGATCATTCCCTCTCTCTGCTTAGCTGCCCCTGCTGCGTTAGTGATGAGAGTGTTTGTAGCAGCAGATCTGCCTTGGGAGATTATGGGGATCCTGTGGGCAGGGAGCAGTGGGTTGGTTGGCGCTTGCACAGAGATTGTTAGCTGCAGCTCTGCCTCCATCTGCCCTCTCTGCTAGCCTGGATGCCTTTCATTATCCCTGCAGTGACAGCAGCGACGTGTCTGGTCCCACTGCAGACACCCCGCGTCTCCTCGGGGCTGGATTTGATGTCCCAGCCGTGTGTTGTGAGTGGATAGGAAGGAGGGTCAGGCAGGAGCATCACCCGCTAGCCCTTGCTGTCCTCATCCCTATTCTTTATCATGCATCTTAGGCAAAACAAGTGTTTCCACTCAGTCATCTTGTCCCTTTCCCCTTCTGTAGTTCGGGCCACAGCTCCATAAAACATTTGTCTCATCCTGAGGAATTTATGAGAGCCATCTAGGTGTTTCTGGGCTGTTGTTTCCTTTTCCTTTTGAATCACTCTGTTGGTGGTGGTTGATTATTCAACAGATTAATTTGGGATGCACACACAAATTCTAATTAGCCACAATTATTCACTTATTTCCTCCCTGCTTCCCTCCCACATTGCTAGAAATGAAAAGCTATCGCCCTAATGCAATGTGCCATGTGATAACTATCCCCCAGGCCAATCCTGTACCTCTCAATCTACCATCAGTACCTCCATCTATCAGCCACAATGAATTAAACCCAATCCCACTTTCAGGGCTTTGATTTCTATCACCTCAGAACAGCTTCCTTGGGTGTTATAATCCAGACACGGTTCTGATGCTGTCCTCAAGCGAAAGGAGGGGGCTGACTGGTATAGCAAACCCCAGCTTTATTAAAAAGCCAAGTGATGAAGGAATTCCTGTTGTAAGTGATAAGTAGGTGGGACCAAGTTTTCCACTACAGCCTGGCTGCTTCACATGGGGAAAGAACACTGCTGAAATCCAGGATGGGAGCAAGGGCTTTACTGTGTGTGAGGAAGGGAAGCAGTGTTAGGCTCAGCATGCTCATTTGGTTGTCTGTGCTGTATGTGGGGGGGTGTTCTGTTCTTTTTTTGGACAGTGGTTGCAATTTGGGAACTCGATACAGTTCTGAATAGTAGTGCAGTATCCACAGGCTGTGCTGAGCTTCCTGGCCGTGGTCTGTGGTGCAGCATGCCAGAGCTCCAGAGATGCTGTAAGAAAGCTCTTAAAACCAATGAAGTTGTTTTACTTGAGATTCTTCTGATGCTTTTGCTAACCCTGTGTGCTACACACAGAGTGGTAAAAAGCATAGAGGGATGTTAGGCCAAGCTGTGCTTTGGCAAAGAAAGGATCCAGGATTCAGCCTGTACTGGATCCTGCTCTTTGCTGTCTTCCTCAAACAGGAAAGGAGGTCACGCCTGAGAGGGGTGATCTGAAACTGTTCCAGGTCTTTAAACCTGGACCCTTTCTGCTGATGCTGACCAGATGTCCCAGCCAGCCAGCTCCCCCTCCTAGCACTTCTGCCTTCACTGTGATTCACAGTCAGGCTCTCTCTTTCCCTGATGCCTGTTCTTGCGCCTTCACCCTCAGGACTTCAAAAGCCTCAGATCCAGCATCTGGGAGTCTGAGGGCAGCTGCTGTTATCTGCAAAGGGCAGGCAGCTCAGCAAATCTTCAGGCAATAAGAGACAATGATTTCCAACTACAAGCCACCTGGAATAAAGTGGAGCTGATGATGTTGCAGAGAGTCGTGACCCCTGGACTGGGAACAGCAAATCTAACTCTGCCTGAGCTCTCCAGCCATCCTCAGTGTCCAGTTTCATCAGTGCAGCTATCTGGAGGTTTCCAGGACATCTTCCAAGTGATAGATGTGGTTTGTGTTCTGCCCTTGTAGGACAAATGGCTTCAGAGCCTTAATCCAAGGGGAATAGGCAACTTTTGTAGGTCAGCTCAAGGTTTGTGCTGCATGCGTTAGAGGAGAGCAGTGTTTGCACAGCCCAAGCAGGAGCTGGAGATGTTACACTTGGCCTTCCCAGCAAAACTTACACCTCAGCTGTACGTGATGGAGGGAGGAAGCAGCAGGTATGTGAAACCTCCCACTCTGCCCCTGTCCCTGTGTGGTGGAGGCTGGAGCCCAGAGCTGCAGGAGCACTGCCCCAGGGAGCTGCGGAGCTGCCGGCAGGGTTGGCTTGGCAGGGCTGCTTGGATTTGAAAGTTCATTCCAGTTCAGTGAGGCAAGTGGTGCTTTATGCCTGCTGTCTGCACGGGGTTCTGCCGTTTGAGCTGTACCAGCATGCCTGTTTGCATCCAGAAATGATGGAAGCTGCAACACTGGCTAGGCAAATTCTGTGTGTTTGCTAGGACATTCAGTTAGGGGAGAGAAATGAGTCTGCCCCGCTGACAGAGCTCCCTGAGGATTCCACAGTGGCTGTGCAGGGAGCAAGAGCCAGCATGTGGAACTTGCAAAATAAAGAGCTGGTTGGGGTTTTGCTGCCTGGCTGTTTGCAAAACCCCACTGTTGTCTTTCAGAATGATGCTCAGGCTGTTACTTTTTCTGCCCTTTAAGTTTTGGCTTGTAAATAGCAAAATCTCTGTGATCAGAATGATTTTTAGGTACAGGCAAGCCAAAAAATGCCAATTTCTCTGCTTCTCACCCTAGAAAATGGAGTGGTGGGTTTGTAATAGAGCAATAACACAGTGCCTTTGTGGGTGAAAACTGTTAGCCTTAGGCTCATTGCAAGAGAGGAACAAAGGCTGCTCTGCTTTCAGCAGCCACTTGAGAAGTACAACCCCCCCCCCCCCATGCACTCATGGGGTGAAGGGCTCTGCTGTGAGTCCTTATTGCCTGTAGAAAAGGGCAATTATACACACAGTGTAGCTGAGCAAATGGGGATGTGTGCATTGAGTGCTGGTGACATCACTGCCAGCCAGTCAGCGGGCTCCCTTTGTGTCTGCCTTTCTAATAACAGCCCCTTCATCAGAGTTGTTTGCAATAAGGATTTACTCACCTTCTAGGAATGGCAGCACCTGAGAGCGCCCAGCCGGCGGGAGCTGCAGCCCCACACGCTGGGGCGAGTGCACCTCAGCACTGGCTCCAGAAGAGTTGTTTTCAATTGCAGATAACGCAAGTGATTGCTGGAGTGAATTAATTACCCTATAGTGGAGTGCCCCAAAGGTGCCCAGTGCTGCAGGCATCCAGAGCAGAGAACGGGCTCTGCTGGCAAGTGTGTGCTCAGCAAATGTGGGCAGGGGTGACGGGTTCCCCGTGCTCTGCAGGGGTGTACAGGGACATGGGAAGTGGTAAGAATTGGGCCTTTTAAGATTTGGGGGTTATCTGAATGAGGGGCAGGGAACCCAGTGCTGAGGGCACAGAGGCACTGCAGTGGTGTGGTCCCAAAGGTCTGAACACACACAGAGGTATGTGGTGGATATGACCTCTGGCAGTTGTCACTCAGGTCAACCCAGAGAATCCTTCTTTCCAGGCTGGGAGATCTCCAGGCTCTACTGTGACGCCAAACATGACATCCAGTCTTCCCTGAAATGAGCACCGGCTCAGTGAACACGTGCAAGGTTCAGGGACCTCAGATGCTGATGAGTGAGGGCAGACAGCGCTAGAAAGAGAAACAGAGTCTGTAGGACCTCTCCTGGATCACGAGAAAGTGCTGCTTACAGCAAGGTCCCACAGTGCTGTGGGGCTGGGAAAGCCTTGGCACAGGAGAGCTGAGGGCTGCTTGTCCCACCTTGGACATAGGAGGGCCTTCACCATGCCAATATGTTGTGCAGGAGGCTCTTCCAGAGCCTTAGTCAGAGCTGTGCTGTGTAACTGTTTGGGAAGAGCATCTAGGATGTATGCTTCGCAGGTGTAAATTCCCCTTGTCACGCTCTGCACAGACAATTCTGGTTTTGGAAGCAGAGCACAGAGGCTCTGAACAGACCAAACCATGAAGGCAACTGGAATCTGAGAACACTTCCACCCTGAGTAATGTGTTTTATTTTACAGGGAGAGAAAGCAGCAGAGCTGGGAGCAGCACATGGATGTCCTGAGTCACCCCAAGGAACTCCAGACAGACACAGCAATACAGCCATCAGCACAGTGACACAGGTAATGGCGATCTCCATTGACAGGGCAGCTGGTGGTTGTTAGGTGGCAGGGCGAAGGGGTGTTCTCACAGTGTGCAGGCAGCCGCCCTCCCCTCTGGCACCAGAGGGTCTGCGCAGCCTTTGGAGGTTTTGAAATGAAAAAACCCGAGTTTTATCCAGGTAACTCAACCAGTGGAGTTTATTTGCTGTGTAAATCCTTCTGCAAGTGCATTCGAGCAGGCTTTCTCGCAGGGCTTTCTCCAGTGCTTCGCCCTCACCCTGTGTGCTGCATTGATCCTGGAGAGCAGCACCGCTCCACATGATGAATAACCTGCCTCACTGCTGGTCCTTAGTGAAGCCTTTCACCAGCAATCCATACTGACTGCACCCATGGGGTCTGTCATGGTTCAGCTTGGAGGAGCTGCTTGAGGAGCATAACCTTGTTAGCTGCTTGGGAGGCTACGATGGACCAGAGCCTGTGCCTGTGGGGCTGTTGAAGTTGTGGGGAGCACAAGGGGCCACAGGAAGTGTAAATGAGGTTGTGGGGAATATGTACTCCCCTGGTTCCCAAGTGAATCTGCTCTCTATATACTCTTCTTGGATACATTGCCCTCTGTGTGACAACAAGCCTGAGGCACCCTGAATGTCTTCAGTGAGAGTGGGAGATGTATGGTCCCTTTCTTAATCCAGATTTGCTATTCCAGCCCCTCACTGGCGTTGTGATGTTTCCTCAGGTGTTTCCAGGACCATCTGTAGCATCCAGGAGATGCTGCCTGCAGCCCACCCATGGGTAGAGGTCTATGGGCCCTGTCGATGGGCTGTGAGAGAACCTCACACCAGCCCACGTCTGCACTACAGCAAGCGGTCACGCCAATCTGTGTCTGCAAGGACTTCTGAACACTGGAGCTGCTCTTCCAACTGCAAGGCAGTCCCTAGCCTGTACTCCCAGCTATAGAGCAGCTCGGGGGGCTTCAGGGAGTGGTTTACTGTTTGGAGTTCACATATTTACTTGGTTGGGTTGCACGTATCCTATCTAAAACAGTGATCTGGGCTGGAGAAGCAAAGCAGAGTGCAGCCCAAGGTGGCAGAACTCCAGAGCAAAAGAATTTATAACATATTTTCTGACAATTGCTTGTCATATCCGAAGGGAAAATGGAAGGGTAAGGTAAATGTTCACAGAGTCTGCGATAATGGCTATTATTGTGCAGAGAAAGTAGTCTCAGAGTCTGGAGTCATCTGATGAAGTCTTGTAGTGGAATTTGGGACAAAGCTGTGCATTGCAGACTCAATTCTCTTTGGAAATGAAGTTGTGTCAAACAGCGTCCAAATTGCTGGGGCAGGTGAGCAGGCAGTGTGAGAGACCAGGCTGCCACGTCCTGACTGTAACTCTTCATATCTTGCTTCCATCAGGGTTTGTGCACCTGAAACCTAAAAGCTGTTTGCCTTTGCTGTGCACATGCAGACAGAATAACCTCTACTTAAGGGCTGTGTCTCACCCGCTCTTCTCCATCAATTTGGCCAGGCATTTCCAGATCGTCAAGGCACTGAGTCATCATCAGCCTCAGAATAGGCAGCAACAAAGTTACTTAAACCTGGTTTAAGTGCGAGAGTAGACCCTATTGATACAGCCCTATTGTTCTTGCAGCTGAGTTCCCACTGTCTGTTCCCAGCCCTCTTTTCTCCTCTCTCTGCCCAGGGTTGCTGGATGGGGGAAGAGCCTCTCTGCCACTGGAAATGGATTCTTTTCCTCCCAGAATCTTTGTTGTTTTGAGCTCTTGGGGTGAGTGCCCAGTGCTGCAAAATGCCCCTCCCCATCCTCTTTAGATTGCACGAGTCCCTTCCTGACAAATGAGAGGCCATTGCCAGTGCCAGGTTAAGCTGGACGCTCTCTGCGTGCTGCCTTATGCTTTCCAGCAGTG
Source organism: Psilopsiagon aurifrons (assembly GCA_025447955.1). Classification (NCBI taxonomy): domain Eukaryota; kingdom Metazoa; phylum Chordata; class Aves; order Psittaciformes; family Psittacidae; genus Psilopsiagon; species Psilopsiagon aurifrons. The sequence continues at coordinate 3,204 of JAOEHY010038872.1, read as the reverse complement.
CCCGCGGGTGAAGGGGTGATCTCAAAAGGCAGCTGCCTGGGTAATCCAGCGTCAGTTGTGACTTTCAGGACCCCACTGCTCCTGCCCCTGAGCATAACAGTCCGGAGCTCTGCCTCTTCAGTGCCTGGATAGCAGCAGTTGCATTGGGTACACTCCATTTCCTGGCACAACTCGCTGCCAGCCTCAGCTGTGGGATTGGGTTTTCCAATCTAAGGCTACCAGTAAGGTGCTTTACCCTCTTTTGGGTTTGTGGTGAGCATGTAGCTCTCTCGGGGGGGGTGTAGGGGGTATGTGGGGTGCGCTTCACTGCTCTTCTTTCTATAGAGCTGCCAAAAGCTCAAATGCAATACAGCCCGTAAGCACTGGAGGTTTTCTCTCCTTCTCTGCCCTCCAGATGAAGTTTCTGCAGCTGCCTGAGCCAGGTGGCTCCAGGGAAACTGAGGCAGAAATTCACCTTCGGAGAACTGGGACCCAGAAGCTTCCCGAGCTCTTTCCAGGTTTCTTATCAGTAGCTGGCATGACACACTTGCCCCCACGGAGCAGATCAGCTGGTGGAGGGATGTTTCGTCCCCTCTGCTCACAGAATAGGACAGGGTTGATGTAATGTAAGGCTGTGCCTGTCCTGCTTGACAGTCCTCAAGTAGTGCCTGCTGGCTACTTCACCTGCTCCATCCTTGGCCTCGTCTTTGCCTTCTCTGCACTCCCTGTCTGGGTGACCTGATTTACCAGTGTTGCATCTATAGTCCCTCCCTGCTGCCTCACAGTGAACACTTTCCTCCTGGCCTGTCCTGCACTGCCCAGATTAATTTGGAGTCTGTCTTTCCGACAGCACTTCATGGACACACACCTCCTGGCTTCAGCTCAACACAAAGTGGAATGTTAAATCTTCTTGTGCTTGCTCTTCCCTGCTTCCTTTTTTGATGTCTCTTTCTTACCCTCTGCTCAACCCCTTGGTCCTCTTTAACTTGATGTCTCTCTTAGTACCCATACCTAGGCCCTGCTGAAAACTAGCCAGTTCTTCGCAAAGGATATCTCTAAGGTCCACCTCCTCCTCCCTGTCTACCCAGCTGAAATCCCTTTGAGTGCCGTTTTCCCTGGGCAGTCAGATTTCCACCACACTTACCAGTTCTGTGCAGAGTTCCACACGTCCTTATCACAAGGATTTTCCCTGGGAAGCTCTGACAGTGCAGTGCTGGAGCCCTACAGAGTGTGTCTCACCGATCCTGTGCTCCTTTCCCTCACATGAGATGTACACTTCTTCTGCAGACAGCCTGTTCTGCCCTGCTCCATCTCTCTCAGGAAGCTTTTCTACTGCAGAGATGCTAAGTCATGCCTGTGTGCCAGCCATGCCAGTTCCTGCTGATTTCTCCCAGGTTACTCCTCCCTCTGCAGCAGAGAAGCAACCTGTAAACACTAACAAAGCATCTTCTCCTTCATCCAGACCACCTCTAAAAACTACTGTGTTACACAGCCTATGAGAGCAACTGCTCCCCAGCATCTGCCCTCATGCCTGTTAGTGCTCCTTCGCCTGCCTACATTGCCTGTGTGGCCTCTAAGCGTGTCCTTGGGGTGTTCATTCACTTCTGAGCGTGGGACTGTCCCTCTGCGGCATTCCTGCAGTGTGCTCAGCAAGATGAGACCATTACACAGCCCATAATGAGGGAGGAGAGCGTAATTATTTAGAAGCCTCAATTATTAAGTCTGGTCATTTTGGTTCCTGGGAGCAGCGAACACAAGATTGGATTTTAGGGCTTGCAAATCTTCTGTGTAAGCTTCTGTTTCCCAGGCACATTGCTGTTGTGTTGCTTCTGTCAAACGTAGCAGCTTTGGCTCTCCTCCCACAGATTATCCAGGCATGTAAATGACCCAAGACAGATACACTGTAATTTTCTCATGCTGTGATTTTACTTACACCCCCCTGTGGTACATGACAATAAAATTACCCCTCTTGTTCCTTTCCCACAGACAATCTTGCAGGCTTGTCAGTCAGCATCACGTGTGCAGTCCTTCATCAATTGCTTTGGGGACCTGGAGGGTGATTTGGGAAGGATCTGTTGTGCTGTAATTCACCTCTGTTTGCTGTTACGAGAAGGATTCTGGTTTCCATGCTGTTCGCTTTTGTGCATGTGTGGCTCTTTGATCACAATGTGACTCCTCAGGCCTGCAGAATTGCAGCTCCCTTGTAAGGTTTGTCCATACTCCTGGTGACTTCTTGTTTCCTGACATGCTCCGGACTTTGCTTGCTCCTGGCTCGTTGTTAGTGGCTATTTCTGATGGGCTCTGTGATCCTGCTGGTGCTGCAGACTGCCTTTTCTCACCTGGATTTAAGTGCTATTTGGGTCTACAATACTCCTGACTGTCACTGTTGCTGTCATCTGACCTTCCACATTTTCACTTTAAGGAAGATTTAAGTATGAAATCCACTTCTCTCTCCTTTGATTTTGTCCCTTCTGACCCTTCTGCACAACACACAACCAGACCTGCACCAGCAGGGCAGGTGGAGAGCCTGCTGCACACACCAGCACTTGTTAACAAGGTTCTTCTCTTGAAAACACGAGCAACGGAGCTCTGACATGCCAGCAAGGTCTGTATCAAATATAAACCCCTGTGCATTCTCATCTCCCTCCCCAAAAGACTTTATACATATGTCGAAGTGTATACTCTGGGGGCTGAGTTTGAGCGAGGATCAGAATTGCTTCCAGGCAGAAAGCTTTTTAATCAAACATTTCTCCCTGCTTTTTATTCAGTGTGTGCTTCTGATACCAGGGGACAAGGAGCAGGATATCACAAGCCAATGGCCATGTTGTTCTTTCCAGGGCAGACCCTAAGGGTGAGACAACCCCTGCTCTTGAACAGCACCAGTGGTGCATGGAGCTGCCCTGGGAATCCTCATCCCAGAATCCTCATCATGTCATGCAAGTGATGGGGTGAGTGAGTGGCTGTGGACAGCACTTGCTGAGCATTTCAGTGTGGTTTGTAGATACCTCAGTTCTGCCTTGAGGAGCAGTTTTCAGAAATGGATAAGCAAGGAAGAAGGCAGTGCAAGGGCAGTGATTCCCAGCCCTTGGGCAGTGGATGACTCCTGTAAAGACCCTCTGTGCAGAGTCCAAGTCTACATCAGGGAACTTTAGAGGCCTGAAAGTTCTGAGCAGCAAAGTCACCCTCTGGAGGGAGGGAGGGGAGAGCAGCAGAGGAAGGCTGACA